>OENT01000421.1:7803-119075 GCA_900239685.1 Rotaria macrura | reverse complement strand
CAAATAGCTTGTTTTGTTCAGAATTGAATGATCACTCGAACCACATAGGTTTTTTTGGAAAAAATTAGGCAATGAAAAACGACTTTAGCGCTACTAGTCCTTTGCCATTACAAAATGTTTGTTGTTTTCACTACAAACTTGCTGAGCATAATAAATGATGGTTGTATGATTTTCCGCTTGTTCCTCATATTATTAGCTTCTAATTTTATATTTATACGATGAAATTCTATCCTTAGCAATTTTCCATGTAGGATCACAGCATTCTGTTTTGTGTACACGTTTTTTTAAGAACGTAGAACTTTTGACTCGTTTGTCGTTATCAATATTAGTTTGATATCAATTATGTTTTTTTTAATCACATTCTGGTATTTTATTGTGCAAGAGTTTTTTTGATGACGATGTTACTGTCTTGATGCATACATCGAACTGAAAAGAGCAGAACAAATTTCAACCCACCATTTATATGTCAGTCGTTCGATGAAATATAATTATGATCAAGATAATTCAATAAATATCAAGTTTGAGTGAAAATATATATGAGAATAGAAAATGAAGGAGGTCTGTTTTATGTTTATGGATGTTACTATATCTTTCATTGAATGACGTCGATATTTCCGAGTAGAATTTTGAAGATAATTGCTGAAGTACATCTGGATGTACGATGATTAATTCTGACTGTACTGTATGATTAACTTTTTGATATAAGAAGTCACATAGAAATAGTTCTATTTGTTATTAGCGAGTTATTTATAGAAGACAATTCACTATGGAAGAGAAGAATTCGAATAAAATTCACAATAAGAACAGAAAAATGATGATCATGATAACGAACTTTGATTTTTCAATCGAACATGAATACATTGAGTAAATTCTTATTCCTTGGGCAACTCTATTGAATAATCGAAGATATATTAAGGCTAAAAATATGATTTTTGGCTCTCGGAGTGTGATGGATGAATAAATAAAAGCAAATCAGATATAGACCTAATTTTAACTGTGTAAACAAATGATATTATTAATATCATCTATTATTGAAATGTAAGTAGTGAGTGCAATAGATTTGAAATTTAGTAGAATAAAGAGTATTTTAGCATTTTATGCAATGCAAATATTGTTTGTCAATGCAAATTTTATATCAAATATTCTTCTTCTTTGTTTTTTGTCTAATAATAACATAAAACGAAGATGAGTCCTGTGAGACTATCATACGGCCTAATAATCTCCCACAATGCTGCATAATGTACGTCAAGAAACAATTATTTATTGCAAGTTGTAAAAACATAATTAAAAAATTCATTAACGCGAAAAACTATCATTAGGTATATCTCTAATATCAGAATAAATAAAAATACAATGTCGAACGTATCTATTCATTATTTCTGTATTATAATAATGAATAATATTCTCTTTGTTTTTGCCATGAATAATATTTTTCGATCGTTTCAACGCGATTGTTAATTTTCATTCATTACATTGCCACTGTTCTTTATTAATATGCTCATAACAACTAATAATTGTTCTTATTACATATACTTTTATCTTTTCATGCAATGCTTTTGATTATTATTACGATGCTAATTATCGACATGTGGATGTTCAATGATAAATTAATTAAATAGATGAAATCTTTTGTAGTATTTATCGGTTTCTATATTGATATTTAACTTGTAGAAGACGATCAGAAATATTCGTCTAGTAGAATAAGATGATCATGTACATATCGGTAGAATTTATTTCTTTATTTACGAAACATGTTCGATTGAAAATCTACACAGTATGGTGTATTGCAAAGATCAAAAAGATTTATGAGCCATTAGAATAGATATTGTACTTGTAATTTATTTCTATCGCAATACTACAATTCAAAGTTATCTTCACGAAATATATCTTGACAATACTTTGATTGTGATTTGAAAATTTATACAAAAGCAAACGTTGACAAGATCAATATTTTATTTCCAAGTCTGAGATCCTATCATTGTTATGATTGCAAAAAAGATAATTTAGGATTTACATGAATCATGTAATCAATAAACTTTGATAGAGTTTTGAAGTATATCAGTACATTAGACATTTCTATTGGTCATTATTTTTGTCAAAATTAATTTCAATTCGAAATTTGACAAACAAACATTGGGTTAGTGTGTGCCATATGGCAAACATGTAAAAACTATTGTGACGTTCTCCAATAGTTTTTAATTAATGAACACAAAGCATGAGCACACACTCTCGCTCTCCATCCTATTCACTACTAATGTAGCTCTACATAGTGTGTACATCGTCTTAACTCAATAGCAATTTATCAACTTGAGTACTTTCTTCTTCTATGTAACATCATGACATATTTCTATGTTTCAAGTTAAATTAAATGGCATGAAACAAAATGATGAGTTAATTATCGACCACCTTTATTTTATATGTTCGGTCTTGTATTATGTTATTTATCATAAAATTTTATCGTCATTATTACATGATAACTTGCATTCAATACCAACATATATGATAATCTTAAAAAATAAAATATATACTTTATTAAATTAACATCGATGTCATGCATTCGTTTAGCTGTGAAATCATGAATAAAACGATCTCGTTTTCTTCTCTTTCTTTCTATGATTAGCACCACAGATATAGAATCCAGTACAAATAAAAAATAAAACAAAGAAAAAATGAAGATACATAAACTCTTACAAATCAGTTTTTACAGATGAAGATGATGATGACGACGAAAAAGAAGAGAAGTATTTATACACGTCCCATATTAGAATAAGCAATAATAGGGCAAAAATTGTGAGTAGAAGGTATCGAATATGTTTAAGTTCTCTTGAATTTTCTATTATAGTTGTTTTTTGTAAAGCAATTGAGTCTTTTAACTGAAAATAGAAAGATTTCAAGTAGACTAATGAAGAATTTTATATACTCTATGTCTTTACTATGTTTTGCATTTCAGCAATGGATGGTTCACACGAACCATATGGGCGTAAAGAATTCATATCGTTAGATTGATTTATAGATGCAACAGATGTTGATTTATTACTTAGTATACATTTCAATCTAAACAAATATAAGTACGTTAGTATTTCGAATACTCTATCATATAAATAAGCAATGACAAAACATACCTATGTTCATACAGTACCGAATTTGGTACATTTTTCCAAAATTCAATTAATTGTGCTTGTTTCAATTCATGACCGATTAATGTCCATATAATTAAGAATTTTTCTTTATTTATATTACTTGCTGGAGTACAATAAGCTATTTAGAAAAACAAGTATTACATTGTACTAGTTAATAAGAGAATTCTTCAATTTACTTTTTAATAAATAAACAGAAATAGTTGCTGTTGCACCTGGATGTAGAAGACTGCAACCAGGTTTTACACGAAATTTATCTGGTGATGTTGTTTTGATTTTAAATGTTAAAATTTTGTCACCCATATTTGTTAATGTTATTGTTTGAATACAATCAGTTGTTGTCTGTGATGTGGCATCTATTCGTTCGAAGATCATTTCGTCGTGTGGTCTGCGAAAGGAAAAAGAAGTTAAATTCGTAGTTTTGCTGGTAAAGATTTCAGTTCATATGAATGAACCTTATTCCAAGTCCATGATAAACTTTTTCTTCACCAATAGATCCATTTAGTAAAGGTGTTTTTTGTAAAATGGACTAAAAGAATTTAAAAACAAAAATACGAATTACTCATATACTTGGTATGAGCAATTTACCTTTCGAGTCACTGTGTGACTGGAATCAGATGAAGATGCAGAATAATTAGGTTCTTCAGGTGTGACCGGTTCATCATTTGATGGGGAGTCAAGCTTCTGTACAGTATCATTGGTGATGATTGTTTCTGTTGGTGGTGATGATGACAGATTGAAATCGGTTGAGCCAGTATCAGCAAAGGTAACCTGAAGAAAATTAAAAATAAGAAAAATCGTTCTTCAAAAACTTCAGAACTACCTTTTTCTTTAAGCTTGCATTCATTGAATCTTCGAGAGTGTCGTTTATTGAATCAGGATTATGAACATAAGCTGTTGAATCCTAAAAAGAAGGAAAAAGGAAAAGTGAAGATTTACTACCGTAAATCAAACAGGTCATATAAGAAAGTGTCATTCCATCTTAGTGTCTATTATATCTACTAAACTAACTCTCTCTATATGCATGTACATATATATATATATATATATATATATATAATCAATGTGTCGCTTTTCGTTTACATGAATGAAGTCATCGTTCAAATATTCATGATCTAAGTACATACAAAGGAGAGAAGAAGGAAAGTAAAATAGATAAATAGAAAGATAAATTCTTTTAATCGTTTTGATCGAATGTCTTCGTTCTCCTATTCACATACATCATTCAGATTGAGAGCTTTGTGTGACATGGTTAGATAGATAAGACACTAGAGAACATCGTTATGACTTATTAAATAATCTGAAAA
This sequence comes from Rotaria macrura, assembly GCA_900239685.1. Lineage (NCBI taxonomy): Eukaryota > Metazoa > Rotifera > Eurotatoria > Philodinida > Philodinidae > Rotaria > Rotaria macrura. The sequence goes on along the minus strand of OENT01000421.1, from coordinate 114,631 downwards.
ACTTTTGTCGTCGTCGAAGTCGTTGTTGTTGTTGTTGTTGTTGTTGTTATAATTATGGGCATAGTCGACATTTCTTTTTTTATTCTCATTTTCTTCATCGTCTGCAATGCCGTTGTTGATGTTATTACTGGTAGACTTGTCGTTGTGTCGTTCATACTCACCCTCAAGAGAGTAGCAAGCTTCAGTCGACTTCTTTTTTTGGCCTATGTGCTCCATTTTGATGAAAGCAAAAGGACGAGAAACAAGAATGATGAAAAACGATGACGCATGTAGTAAGATCGGATAGAAATGGAAAGAGGAAAAAAAAAGGAAATAACGGTAGCAGTGGGTTGGAACTAGAGAATGAAACAACTATCATTTTTTCTATCATATGTCTATCTACCAATGTCCGTAATGCGTATATTGCCACGCGTATGTATAGATAGATATATGTGCTTACATTCATAACAGAAGTGAATCTTTCGTTTTTTTTCTCGTGTTATATAGAAAGAAACAAAAGACGGAAATGGAAGCAATAAAATTGCTTGAAAAAGTCAGCGAGAAAACTTATATCTATTTATGTGACCATGTCAAATTGCAACGCATCCATTAGATAAAAAAAAAAGAAGAAAAAGAAGAGCAGCGAGCTTCGTTCTTTTTTGCTCCTCTTCTTTCTTTTTCTTTTGTGCATGGTATCCAATCTTTAATTTCATCAATTCGGTTCACTTACAGTGCCACCCATCGCTGTTGACAATTGATCGGGATGAACAAACTGTGTGATCGACTTAGTATTGACGAATTTAATAAAGTGTTCTGCCTCAGCTGGCAACCATCCACGAATTATTTTCCATGCAGCTAACAAAGAAGAAAAGAAAACAAATTGATATATTTTCTTTCTCTCACGTTCTCGACAAAGGAATTCACCTTGCAAAATAAATGGCATGTTGAAAATAAGCATATAAGCTAAAACCTGTGACATTATGAAACTAAATTTAGTGCATAGACGTTAAGATACCTAATAAACCAGGATAATAAGTTTGTGTACAGGCAATTAAAAATCTAACTATACCATACTCCTAATAATACAAACAGGATTAATTAGATAAGTTTCAAGAGAAAAGAAGAAAAAGAAAAACGAACAAGATTTCCGAGACCAGTATCACTTAAATCAAAAAGCATGACGACTTTTACACCAGGATGCCGTCGAATATGTGTTTCAAAATGATATAGTATAAAACGTTTTACATGATCGTTATTTTCTTGACTTTTATTAAATGTTCGAACGACAAAATGAACTACAGAGGATAGAATGTTCAAATTTAATTAGACAGTAATAAAACGAAATCCTTATTTACTTATTGGATAATTGTTCATGTCATAGTTTTTAAAATAAATAGAATTTCGATCAAAATAATTGGCAGGAAATTCATGCGTAGAAACATCTATCAAAAAGAAGGAAGGTATATATATATATATATGTATGTGAATGCATGGAATAATAAAGAAAGTTCTCGAACCATAAATATGTTGACTTTTTCGTCCAGTCATGGCTGCATGAAAAGTTCGAAGTGCTCGATCTTCATCGAATTCAGTACCAAATTGTCCATGTTGAATAAACATTAATGTGTATTCATTAACTTCGTTGAAACGTTGAAGATCACGTGGATCATATTGTTCGTTTTCTCTAATTTCTTCTAATAAGAAAAATAATATTATAGAATTCATTGCGAATCGATTCAAATCTTATTTACTTTCAAAGGTTTTATTGACAATATCTCGATATTGATCAATCTTTATAGAAGGGAAAATAATATAAAATATTTCATGTTATGTTTGTTCAAAAAAACGTTGTTTTACTGAAATCAATGCTTTCAAGGTGGGAACCGCCGACGCCATGTAACGAAATGGTATAACAAAAGACAAGAATAAGATATGATACAATGAAACGAGATAACAGACACAAAATAAACCAGTATGATTCAAGCACGAAGAAAATAATAAACAATAATAGATATAGTGTGAATTTTAATATAAATCAGCTCAATGCTTGAAGTTTGTTTTATGATATCTGAAAACAAAATAAATAATACGTATTTTTTTTTTCATCCTTTATTAAGTCGAATGATTATCCAAAATCCAGGGGTTCATATGAGCTTATATCGAATTTCATTATCTTTACTCATATTTCATGCAGATCACGAAGAATCAGTATATTTAATATTTCCTGAAAGCTTTTTAGCAATATATATATATACATTTTTGATTAACTAAAAATTTATCAATATTGATTTTCCACTCAGAGAAAACTAAAAAAGAATTCTTTGTTTGTAGTACAATTTATTAAACTCAAGGATCTCGATTCTTTGCTTTTATGATAATTCTCAGCCAGCAAAAATAATTTGTATACTTAAGGAAGCTCTACCGAAACCTTCTGTTAATCAGAATGCTTTCTATTCAAACAAAAATAAATAAATTGTTAGTATTCATAAAATCAATAAAAATATATAAATATATTTAGATAAGTATAGGAAAAAAACAAACAAATCTTATAGATAAAGAAAGAAAAAAAATGTCGCCAGCACTCTCGCATAATTTGCATCATTCAAATGTAAAGATAAGATTCGACGTGACGATAGTAGCAACGCATGCTTATTCATGTTTGAATGATTTGTAATCGTTTAATATTTGCATGTAAAATTTACTTTCATTAATATTATATTATAATTACATATTAACTAACATAGGTAAAATAAATAAATAAATATTTATATAAGACACAACAACAGACACATGCATTCAAGTTTAGTTTTTCTCAATCAAATTTTTTTTCCGTAATGTTATTTTAATAGTACAGATTCAAAAAGAAAACAAGGAAATACGTATATGCTATTTTTTGTTGTGGAATATTAGGCAATTTTCCGAAACTATCCAAATATGCTTGCTTTTGACGATTTTCAACGCACCACATACTATTATCATATCACTGATAGGCAAAACTATCTCATAACATCTTTTCAGAGGTAGAATAATAATCAAAATTGAACAAATCGATATTTCTAACTAGATTCCTATACCCATGAGAATACAAAGACTTATGATTCGTGCTAACGTCGCTTTCAGGGATACAATAATAGTCTTAACATGACAACTGGCATAGAAAATTCTAGTAAATTACTAGTGTCGGTCATTCTATTCATGATTGTGTCAATTGCCTGTTATAATTAAAATTTTTGTTATTCGGATTTTCTCGTTCCATTCAAAAGTCTACTGAAAGATGAAACGTGTCTGAATATCATTGCATGTGATTCAATTCATCGAATATGAGTACATATCAACGATAATAGCTCAGTAAGAATGAATCGTACAAAACATTTTATTTTCAACAATTTAAATACTTGGCCGAGCTTCAATTGGTAATCATAACTGAGTAATGTTTCTGTTTCGTTTAGATGGGAAAACGTTTACACGATCAGTAGTTCTCACATCTGCAAGACAAGTTTTCTGACAGAAATATAAGATGTGTATTGAAAAGAAATTAAATCTGTTTCAAAATAGATCATCTTTCCGTTCGATTAGTTGTAATCATGTGAGAGTCAATAATGATTACCGACATATTTATTCATAGCTGACGTAAAAGAAAACTAATAGATATATTTTCTAAAATTTTCATTCTAGAATAAAACATTGCTATTTATAGCATGCTATGAACTATCTAAGGAGAAAAAGAAGATCAACGACATTTAAATGAGACCTTGAATCAAAAGTTCAAATTAAATGAATTTTACTACGAGTCAACAAACGATCGTATCACGTTCGAAAAAACAATATGCATGACATTTAGAAACATCATATAAAATACATTTTGATGTATAACACAATCGATATATATATATATATATATATATATATATATATGTATTTAATCTTAATCATGCACACAGAGGACCAATGAGTAATTATGAATAATAAAAAATGCACGCAGTCGAATACGAACAGTATATGAAACTAATACAAACATACAGACGAATATGACTATGAGCACAAAGAGCATATGATGACCTGGTTTGTATCAATATTGAATAATATATTTCTATTATTCATCGTCATCGATGTGATGATATTACAAAGTAAAATACAATTATATACGTTGTTAAGGCTTTGTTCAATGCGGCTAAAATGTTGACATTATCCAGATAAGTTCAAAGCAAAATATTTCTTTTTTCGTCTAGAAAATGACAAAATAATTATGTCGTAGATATCGTTTTTCTATTGGAATCTTATTTTAAAAAAATGAACATGAGTAAACAAACTAGTTCTACTAGACAACAACAGAAATTACCTTTCATCTTTTTATTTATACGAATAAAAATCTCTAATGAAACAAAAAGACAAAATATATTTGTTTGAAAAAAAAATAATTTCATAAGTTCAACAGAATGTATTAAAATTTTTCGACGTAGTCTAGATTAATCACTTGCATTGCCACCCATTGTTTTAGGTAAATGATCAAGTGAAATATACTGTTTAATGGTTTTTTCATCGACAAATTTAACACCATTCTGTGTCTCAGTTGGTAACCATGTTTTAATTAGTTTCCAAGCCGCTAGAAGAAAATTAATATGTTGCAGATTCGCTATCTTATTCTTCAAGACAGATTTACGGTACCTTGTAAAATAAATGGAAGTTTATAGACTAACATGTGTGCTAATAAATAAAAATTAAGAAAGTAACACTATTTATTAAAACGAAAATTGAACGTACAAAGTAATCCTGGATAATAATATAATAGGGTATTGATAACAAATCTAATCAGATCATAGTCCTAAAGCGAAATAAATGAAATCAATAAGTATGTATATGTATATGCATACATGTAGTATATACAACAAACCAAATGTCGGAGACCGGTTTCTGACATATCGAAGAGTATAACAATTCTTTCACCAGGATGATTTCGTATTTGTTCCTCGAAAAAATACGTCATAAAACGTTTGAGAGAATCATTGTCTTCTTCACCTTTATTAAATGTACGAACAACGTAATGTACTGTACAATTTAACAAGGAAAATAATGAGAAAAATCATTTCGAAAAAGAAAAACACATAATAGAATTTCACTCACATAATCGAAGATTATTAATATCATGATTTTTATAAAATATTGCCTTTCGATCAAAATAATGTGCTGGAAAATCATTGGCTGACGAATCTACAACAGTAGTCGATTCATATTTTCAGAAAATAAGCATCACTGTTCTCTCCGATAAAAATATCATTACCATAGACTTTATGTTGTTTCCGCCATGCCATCGCTTCATGAAAATGATGTAAAGCTTTAGTCTCATCAAATGTTTTCCCATGTTGTGCATGTTGAATAAACATAAGTGTATATTCATCGATTTCATTAAAGCGTTTAATGTCGCGTGGATCATATTCTTGTTCATTACTTATTTGTTCTATTCAATGTAGGACAAAAATAACAACAAATTAAATTCGTTAAATAAAACGTGTTACGTGCGAAATGCTCATTAATCGTTTTCCGAAATGCTTCGATCTTCAAAGAAAAAAGCGAAGATTGTAAAAAGACAAAACTATTAATTAAAAAACTTACTGTAGTTAATGTTTGAAATGTTGGTATTGCTGTAGTCATAATTGTGCGCAAATAGAATGAGTATTATTGATACAGGTAAATAACATGTGATGGTGAAAAGATCGTCACAATAATAGCAAATGATAACAAAGTCATATCTTGATGAATATTTTTATTTTGTACACAGTTAGGTAACAATTACAACATGATCCTATGATTCACGTCGATATAGAGATTGAATATTGAATGAATTGATTTTGACTATTTTTCTTGCACTAGTAATAATCCTTAATTGAGACAATTCATATAGAAAAGAAAATTCTATGCAACTTATAACATATTATTCGAATATTTATATGATCAGAAGTGCTGCATTAGAATCGTAGAAACAATAGAAGAAATAGTTTCATGCATCAGACCAACATGCGGTTTTTTTATAAAATATGTAACACATTCCTGTGCTACTAGTCATTCGTAAAACAAGAACCACCAACATAAGGAAGATATCAGCGTTAAAACGTCGTTGATGTAATCTTAAAAATATGAATCTTCTCAATAGAATGCTTTAGAACGTATGAATTCTAATCAGTACGATACACATTGTAAAACGTTTTCTATTGCAACAAGGGATGCATCATTGTATGAGGGGAAAAATGCATCTATCGGAATATTTCGTTCGATGATCTGAATATCTTGTCATATTAACGCAAAGTTCAAATCCGTCATTCTCTGTTGGAACTTGAAAAGTGATTCATTTTCTAAAATTTGATCAATTTTTAATTAGATATCTGTATACAAGTGTTAATTCATTAGATAATCGATTAACTTAACGTCACTTTATTTAGTTATGATAGGCAAGTGATGCATGATTTTTTAACAAGACGAAAAAGTATGCTTCGTTAATACAATAGATAATGCGGAAGTTTTGAACGCATTCATCTATACATAATTCTGATTTGACCTATCAATTCGACTTTATGATTATATTTTTAATAGTGTTGATGTTGACTGAAGTTTATCATTTAGCATGAATAGGTAGATAACAAACTCGTATGACACTCTTCCCATATAGCGCTTATCATTGATATACAAGTACGAAAATGAATAATTTTTAATAGAGAGAAAAACTGAGTTTTTTTTACGTTCATACATTCAAGAGTTTCTAATTTAAAAATCTTATTTCTCATTTTACTTAACGATCTATCAATGATGACGTAGATACGTATATCAATAGGATATCCATGTTCTTTAGATTATCAGTTAGTAGTTTCTTTAAAAATAAGAAGCACGTACAATGCTATGTAAATATCTATCTAATAGCTGAACACAGAAGACAGAAAAAAAAATCGAATCAGTAAATGGAAGCAAGAATACGAACAAATAATACAGTAAATGCATTATATGGATATATACACGGTTTTCATTGGAATGAATTCGAAATTTCTGTAACTGTTTATATCTGACTGGTACAAGAATGCTTTTTGTTTCGATTCAAACATAACCGTAATGATCATGATAAGCACAATGAGCATCTCGAATTTTTTTACGTTCATTTTCGGATAATTTTGCTTGTTCAGGTACAACAACAACTGTTGCTGATGTTTCATTTATCTTATGATTTGCATCTGTTTCATCTTTATCATCCCCATTGACAAGTGCTGTCTCAATGACACGTTGAGCTGGCCACATTTTTGTTCTAAAATGTAACAAGATTCAAAAGCAGAACATTTCGAATATGTTTTACATGAAAAAAACAACGTAACATACACTTGATCAGGTCCAATAGCTTGACCAGGTCTCAATGAATTGATTTCTCTTGCTATATGTTCAGCATGTGTACTCTCGAGACCCATCAAACGAGCAAGATGTTTTATTTGTTCGACTGGTTCATTTTTTGTTGATTCATAACGAAAATCTCCTTTAGCAATCGAACGCCAATATTCATATGCAGTCATGTATGCTTTAAGTCGTGAAAGTATAACACCAATATCATGTTTCATCCAACCTAAATTATAGTTTCTGTGTTCACCTATTCTCGCTTTCTTTTTTTTTGTTTTGTTTTTTAATGAAGAAAAAGTCAAATTTTAGCATACCGATTCGTAAGCAATCATCAATCACATCACGTAAATCTCGATGTGATACAAATACCATATAACCATGTCCAGATCGATCAAGAGTCTGTGCCCAGTCGGGATCAGGTATACGCATCGTACGTACGACTAATGGACGACCACTTGCTTCTATTAAACGTGTTTCAATATCATTTTTTGTTAAATGATTCAAACGATAACTATCAGCAGGACCAAACGGAGAATCTTGATGTACAAGAAGTAAACGAACAGCATTGAATAACCATGAAGTTCCTTTCGAAAAAAATCGAAGCTAGAAACTGCGTAGTCGTAAGAAACGAACATGATCAAAAATACCTGATCGTTCTGGTCCAGCAATAATGTAGACCTATGTGAAATGACAACGTGTACAAGTCTAGTAAATATCAATATATATTAACTTACAGGGGCAAAGCGATTTGATTTCTTTGGATTTAATTTCAGTTGAAGTGATTGTCGATATTTTTCAACTAGAAAATCAGTATGAATAACTTCGACACAGAATGTCAAATAAGAAACACACTCGCTCGCTTTTCTTCTTCAGTTTGATGTCTATAGTTGCAAAGCGCATGACAATATTTTCCTTGTTCATAATCAGGACAATCAAATAACTTCGGAAAAATTTCTTCCATTTATTTATTTCGATGCAATTCAATCAATTTTTACTGATATACTATTGTATCTATCTACCTATTTATCTATCCTTTGTAAGGGAACTATATGATTGATTGTTTCACTGACTGGGTGTCTAAAAGAATTCAATTTGAATTTCGTCTTATTCGATTGGTTGATTTTTGACTTCTGATAATGCTCATCCTAGATGTCAGCAATAAGTAACTGCGATGTGCTTGCTTGATAAGAATTTCTCTTGTGTCACTATTGACATGAGTTGTGTAAAACACAAGAGAAAGTTCTTACGAATCTATTCAACACATCACATAGAATAATCTTATCATTTATTATTTGATTTATGTCCAATCCTTTAACACTTGTCGAAGAACATTTTTCGATAACTATTCAAATGAAATGTATTCTTTCAAAGTTACGTACTCCTATGTCAATAGACATTTCATATAATTGCAAACGCAATGATTTATCTTTCGATGCGACTTCGACGAAATGTGATAGGTAGTTATTTTTCTTTGTAAAGAGAATTTCCGATTGATTATAATAGTCAAAACAAAATCAGCAGCACGGTCAGAAAATAGATGAAGTGAAAAGTATTTCCAAATGAATATTCGACATTAGTTGGATTCGAAGGTGATTGCGTAGGTCAGGAGAGCTCTATAGGATCTTTCGAATGCATAAGAAATGCCATTTACAGAAACAACTGATTGAAAGATCTTCATCAAAGTCACAGGATTCGGATCTTCGGAAGGAGGCGAGCGAGTGAACATTTCTCGATAATCAATGAAAGAAAAAAGAAACCTAGAATTCTGATTCATTAGGAAGGTCGTTTCTGTTTCAGATATTCCAGAACATGAAGTTCAGTCAAATGAAAATGATTGCAATACAACGATCTCTTATATATTGATTGATTTTACTAGTGACTATAGGGATTTTCTAATTTTAGGATCATTATTTCATATTTATGATCGATTTATTTTGATAGTATGTAGAGAAAGATGTAAAAGAATAGGATTAATGTGTAAGTCAATATTAAACATATCGATCAGTAGAACAATTTTGACACTAAGATAATTGAGAAACTTTAAACAATGAACTACAATTTATTTATTTTTCTCAAGAAGACATTGAGTGTTACTTTTCTTTCTTGTCAAATAAAGAGAAAATTATTTAAAAAAAAAACAACAAAAAAGTAATCAGCAGTCATCAAAGCATTCCTGATCAAGTTGTATACAATGTATAAATTTTAATTCACTACGATACATTCCATGAGAGGAGCACATGAATGAACTACATACATAGTAGAATAGAAAAAGAAAACAAACAAAAGAAAGTAATTCAACGAGTTAAACTGAAAACATTCTCGGCGTACTAACTGTAAAAATTAGTTTAGAGCAGAAATTGCTGGTATTCTAGAGAAAAAAACCTAAGAGAAAAAATTTCTTTTCTTTTAGCAAAAGACATAGAAATAAAAACAAATCAATTTTTTAATATTATGCATACTGTTGTATGTGTGCAAAAAACGAAAACTCAACCAATCAACTGAAAAGACCAGACTAACGAAAAATCTTCATGTTCGAAGTGAGGATTGTAGATAACGTCGATTAACAGGCATCGTTGCGTTTTTGTCCAAAACAGTATTTGTTAATTCAGCTCTTTTAGCCATTTCAGCAAATGTTTCATTCGTGTCTCGTAAATATTCACGAAGATCTTGCGAAGATTTAGCTAATGATCGAGACTATTAATGCATCAAAGAAAAGAAACAGACGTATCGTTTACAATTAGTATTGAATAATAAAAGAAAAAGAAAACAAATCAATCTTCATACTAAGCTAGTTGTATTTTCTTTATCCTTCATAAAATGTTTTGTACGCAGATCTTTTCGATGTATTTTATTTTGTAAGTCGGCTCGTTGACGTTGTAAATCTTCTAATTGTCTATGAAAACAATGTACAAGAATAAAACAAATTCATTAATTAAATTTTCATGTACTTACTGTTCATAATTTTTGGCTTGTAGTGTTTCATAAAGTTGTCGTGTATGATGAAGTTTATTGATTTTACGGCGAACTTCATTTTCTCGTCGTTCATCAGCCTTGGTTTGATCCTAAATAGATAAATACAATCAATTGAAAATGTTACATATTGTATGATCAAGATTGTTTGTTGTTCATTGAGATTGAAACGAAAAACTTCATTCAGCATACTGCTATCTATGATGGAAGATAGATCTTACCACAAAATCATGTAATAACAATTCGTAACGTTCAAGTTCCTTTTCTTTTGATGTTCGAATAGCGTTTTCTCGTGCTTTTTGAATTTTTAATTCATGATCATAGCTTTGAAATGAGAAAAGAAAATTTTCTTTTATCTTTATACGTCATTAGAATTTACATACTGGCCAAGTAAGATTTCATATTGTTTCTTCTCGAATGCTGCCAAATCTGGATCATTTGTTGGTGTTGGTTGTATGACACGTCGTTCAATCATTTCTTTAACATTCTCAAGACCATTGCTAAATCCAATCGATTTTAATATTCCACGTAAGACAAAAAAGAAGACAAACGAATATCATCTCTTACACATATCGTTCATTTTTATTTCGTTTTGATCCCGTTTCCGAAATACTCATGCGTTGAAGGTTCTTTTTCTGAAATAAATCATTCGTTTTTCTTCTATTAAACGTTCTTAGGATCTAATCAACTAACTAGCCGTCGAGCATCGTCAATGACATGAGTTGCTGATGATGCTCGCTGTTCATATTGATCATCATGACGATCAGTTGCATAATAGGATGATGTTGGTGGCCATTGAGAAATCGATGTTTTAAGAATTGAGTTTGCTATTGGTGTACGAGTCGAAGATGTTGGTCGTGATGGGAGATGAACATTTGTGTCATGTTCAGAAAATTTGACAGCTGTGGCTGATTGAGAACGTGTAGGAATACTGTTGATGGTTGTTGGTTGCTCAAGACCGTGTAGAAGTGAACTCGATGGATTGAATTTAGTTTCTAGATAAGTTCTATAATTAAAATTTTACAAATGAAAATTTATCACTTTCGATAGTGTACCGGCGAGGTATTGAACTATCATGAACAGCAGTTGGTTCTTATGAAACGAGAATAAAAATAATATGGTTTTCTTCTTGCTAAATAAAATAACTCTTACGAGGATCGACCACTTTGCTAGCTGATGGATTCACAAGAGCCTCTTCTCGAATAATTTTCTCACGTTCTAATCGACAACGTTGCAAATTTGCTAGAATAAATTTGTTTTTGCATGATAAAAAGTTTTTATGCTTCCCAAACCTAATCGATCGACTTCCATTTGATCTCGAATATTAGCTAATGTTGCTAGTCGTACTTTCTCTGAACCGAAATCCTCTTGTACATCAGCCAATCGTTTTGGAAGTAATGTAACAGGCTATGTAAATAGAAATTTATAGTTAGTTGACGGTATAGAGGCCTTATCAATGTTTTCATTTGCCATTTAAAACATTTACCTTAATGTTAAGACGAGCACAAGCTTCAAGTGATCGAGGACTTGTTAATACGTATTTTGAATCACCAAAGTCAATATGATCAAAATTATATAAATCAATTTTTAATTGACCTCGTATTGGTATTGAACTACTGGTTGGTCGCTTACGCTCATTACGACGCTGGTTTGATGATGAAATTGCCGTAGCGCCTGTTGGTCGTGTTAAATTTAAACAACCGGATGTATCGAAAAATCGAGCAGCATCCTTACTACTCATCTCTTAGTTACTCTAGCTTTGATTTGTCCCTTTCTTCGTTCAAGCAATAGCAGCCATGACATTGTATCTCAACTAGGCAACGCCTCCATTATCAATACGTTGTTTTATATATCGAGAATTTTTTTTCATTAAGATAAGAATAAAGATCACCTGAGAAAAATATTTATTCACCTGTTAAATTAAATATTATCATTTCGATCAAGAGAGCTATGTGAAGCAGTCAGCACAAGATTCATACTATATTGCTTTATATGTACCTAACTTGAGAAATAGACAACATTTTTTTTGTTTTCGTATAATAGAGTCATTAGAAAAAAGAATATATATATATATATATATATGCATATATGTGTGTGTGTGTCCTTCGTCCTGTTTTCTTTCTTTACGCGACAAAGAAATGCAATTATCTGAATTCTATTGCTTTTTTATAAAATAGAAAAAACCCATTTATGTACCTGCCTCTAGACAGTACTTATTATATAATGTATTCTACATGAATCATCAAACATAGATCGATACCGATAACCAACAGACCTTGTTTGGTTAGAGCACAAGACAAAAAAAAATGAGTCATACTATAGTCTATCGATTCATAGTTATTCTAGATGATATATACTCACATCGGAACTGTTGCTGATTAGTAAAAGTGTATAATATCAAATGGCTGAAAAGTTTTTGGGTTTTGTTAAAGAAAAAACAAATGAAGTGGTGTCAACAGTTCAAGGACATATTACATCAGTGACTGATACAACAGGCACACTTGCTAAACAGAAACTGCTACAAACATTAATATCATCTGGTGTTGTACAAAGTGAACACATTCGAAATTCACTTCAAATCGGTATATATAAATTTCTTGTATTTGCGAGATTTTGATAGATTAAACGAATCATACATAGATATATATTTTAACTTAGTTAGATTTAAGGGAAAAATCTCATTTCTTTTTGTTATCAAAAACAAAATATTTTCTTCAATAGGAATTGGTTATTTTCTCGAACGGCAATCTCATTTAACACAGTCATCATCGAATTATATTCAACGAGAAAAATTTCCAGCTTCTGGTAGTCAATTCACGAGACCACACTCATTACCAGATTTTGATATTGAAGCCTATGGACTTGATGTATTTAATGCTCTAATGTATATTTATGGTATCGATATGGAAACATTAAAGTCGCATATATGTGAAGGTGAACTTAAAGAAATTGTTAATCCATCGAGTTCTGGTTCACTACTCTATTTAACATCGGATTCAACATTTCTTGTAAAAACTGTACGTGATTATGATGCAAAATTTATTCAACAAAAATTTTTAAATGAATACCTCAATTATGTGCAGTCGACACCTGGTACATTCATTGCTAAATTATTCGGTTGTTTTGGTTATATACCACATTTAAAACAACACAAAGTCATAGCAATCGATTCATTTACATTACGTTTTGCTATATTTTCTAATTTTATCCCAACAAATATTGAAATACATGAAAAATATGATTTAAAGGGTTCGTCTTATAAGCGTGATGCAAGTACAGCGGAAAAACATAAAACATCAGCAACATTCAAAGATAATGATTTTCGTGATATACATCCACAAGGTCTTACATTACCAAAAAGTGTCTATTATCATTTAAAAGAAGTTCTGACACGTGATGTGAATTTTTTAGAAAAACTTAACATTATGGATTATTCATTACTTTTAAGTAAGGAGCGTTTTTGATTGTGTTTTTTTTTCTTTTTAAAAATTTTATTATTCATTTTTATTTCAATAGCTGTTCATAATATGGATAATCAAGTAAAGCCGACTCGTGTTGGTACACTTGAATCACTGATGGGTACCGTTCGTGATACATTTCTACTGGGTATGACGCAACAAAATGATCAACGTCGTAAGAACAATAAAGATGAACAACCAAAATTAGTGTTAAGATTTAAAAAACCTATGGAAACATTAGGTTTAGGCTATAAAGAAATTTCAACATATGATACAGAAAATGCAAAAGAATTCGGGTAAGTTTAAATGAATAAAATACTCGTGTGAACAAGATGATAAATTAGAAATGAGTAATTATGATTGAATCAGCAATTACTATGCTAGGAATGAATTCAATCAGTATTCTTGATGATTATATTTCCGTAAACAATTTTTGTTTTCGTAGTAAATGATTTCTTTTCATGTGAAAAGGAATTAATTTACCATAGAAATCATTTGATCATCTTTTTCGATGTAGAATTTTTCAAAGAAATAGAAGAATATTAGGTTTTAGTCACTGATGAATTTTAACTATTTTTAGTACTCAATACTTTTCTAACTAGAGCTATGATTTTTATTCAGAAACAAATCTATCATCATATCTGAGCTACTTTAACTTCATCAGTAAGTACAAGCAGCCAACCACCATTGCACACATCGCTTGATATTATTGTTGATCATAATCATTCTGCTACAGATCGGGAAAAAAGATATGAAAATTGGACAAGTTTTTTTTTCTCAGGCATTGTTTCTTGTCCATACTTGCTGATAAGATGTTACTAAGGGCCGTAAACACAATGGAATCGGTTCTTGTAATTCGACGTTTCTATGTTTAACAATCAATCATTCTTCTTATGAACTCACTCACGCATTAAAATAATTCCAATAGCATAAAACGACGTTGTCACACTTTTTCTATATTCATATATGATTCAATTTTTAAATTTGTGTGCTCAAATGAATACTTATAAATTTACTTGGAACACATATTCTAGAGGTATTCCAGCAATAAATGAAAAGGGTGAACGTCTACTTCTATTTTTTGGTATTATTGACATATTACAAACGTATGTAAATTTTTGTTGATTTTCTTTTATCTTGCTCGTAACGATATTAATTCTATTTGATGAATATAGATTTGATATATGCAAAGTAATGCAACGACAATATCAAACAATCGAAAATCGACAAGTTGTTGACGATCGTTCCATTGTAGAGGCTGACTTTTATGCAAATAGATTTAAAGAATTTGTTTTTGAACGTGTTTTTCATCCAGCTGCCGATGAACTTTCAACACATCCAATTTCAATGAATATTTTTTCTTCTACAACATACTTGTAATGAAAATTCGATAGCATGTTATCTATAGTCAAGATGTTCTTATAAATTTGTTTTAAGTGTAAGTTTCTTCCGCTAAGCAATACTACATGTTAGATTCATATATATATATGCTATATTAATGCTGCTACCTACCGTAAGCTGTTCAAATAAATTAGAAGGGAGATCAAATGTATAATTATAATATAACCTGATAGAATTCGACTGTAATCAGACAGAAAAAATAATTGTTTCACGAGCTTGCTCTTAAGTTCTTTTTAAAGGAATGGAATCATCTGTGAGAATGTTGATTATGAAACAGGTTTCTCTAAAATATAAATATACTTTATTGATATTATGAATTCTATTGTATGCGTGTGAATCAAATAAACGAAGTCAGAAATGAATTCTAATATTTACAATAAGATGTTCGACGTACAAAATTCTATTGTTGAATGTGGAAATGACTTACAAGCATCTAGTGAAGATTGATCATTTGATTCTTTTTCTCTTTCAATGATTAATTTGCGAGAAATAGATTTCTTGAAAGTTATCATAGTTGTAAAAAAAAACATGATCAGTGACGAAACTGATACTTAGTAAATATATAAAAATATTGATTGAGTTCGAGCTAATTCATCAGGCTAAATTGAGAAGTCAACAAGATTTTCATCACTTTTACAAATATCGAATGCTCGTCTAATGGTACTTGGCAACTCCAATGAACAAGCTTAGCGTAATGAACCAATTCAAAAACAACATCATTCGACGGGAAACTCTATCTTATATTCATCGTGTTGATTAGAAGAGAATATTAAGAAAATTAATTCTCAATTCATCGTTAGAGTTTTTCTTAAATCATGTTTTTTGACAGCATGATACAAGATAGGATACTTGACGACAATAAGTCAATCTCTTTTCTAATTACCAAAAAAATCTCAGACTCTGATGACATCATTAGTTAAAATGTGAGTTTTAAATTTAATTTAAATATAAACTTTTTTGAACTAATCTGATTTTCAACTGATTACTTGTATCATCAATAGGATTCAAGATTTTCAAGAAATACGTATCAAAATCAATGAGTCCTACGATCTAAACCTTAAAAATTGTCTTTGAGGAAAAATACCACTGACTGATCTTCATGCATTGTAGTAGCAAACACACTGGATTTTCTTAATAGTATTGATCGTCGAATAGATTTGAATACTATGTAATCATGATCAACTAAATGACGTCTATTGTATTCATGTGTAATGTAATCACAGAGATTGGAGTTTTATTTGAGATACGAAACTGACGCATACATAGACAGTAGTTAGAATAACAAAAAAGAACGCTTTATCTAGTTTTCCTTTCTTTGTGAATGTCAGACTGAATGTGAGTTTTACTCGTAGCATATATTTAAATAATACAGCCATGTTTAGCAAGTGGTAAGAAGAAGAATTCTTGGACACTCATTCAAACAAAAGCAAATACTGGTTTTTTCCCACTTTGTTGTTTTATTTTTATTGAATGTCTCATGACTGTTTCTGTCTTTTGATATTAAGAATAATTCACGTGTACATTCAACCAGAGGAGAAAATAAACAAACAATGTCAGTTATATTCACAACAGGGCTCGAAAAAAAAACAGAACAACGATATTTATCAGCTCAATAAAAAAAAAGAAAAGAAAAGTAAAAGAAACGAAAATATTGAGTTTATTATTGTATAATTGTATTTCTTATTGCACACAATTAATTATTGTCTTCTTTTGCAGGATAAGTGTTTTGTACAACATAAAAACAGAGAGTGAGAGAGAAAACAACAGATAATATGCTTATTGTAAATCCTTATTTGATATGAGAAGGAATGCAAATAAAAATGGCTGTAAAATATTGCAATAAATATTAACTAAAATGATGATTCGATACTTGATGTCCATGGTATTGAAGTGGTGTTGACGGTGATCGAACTAGCGCTCTTTTTCCTGGCATTTTCGTTAGGGATTTACATAGCATTGCAAAATCTGGACGATGATCGGGCACAAACGACCAACATTGATTGATAATATCCTATTGTAAAGAAAAATCACATTCTAGAGTCAGATAACTATAGCTAGAATGGAACGAAAAACTTCGTCCAAATGGTTAGATAACGTGCATTAGTATATTTTTCAAATGTTGAGTGACAGACTTTTATGTACAGAATCATTATTTGTTGATATCTCAAGTACTTCGCAAGTCATGATCTACCGTTTTAATGCAGAAACTTGAATTCATGTATAGAATATTTGTACTGTATGACAAAGATGAATACAAATGAAAAATGAACTGTTTCTGGATATTTGAAAAGTGATAGACATTTGCTTTTTCATTTTAATCGAAATACGATTTGTTTAGAGAAAATCGATTTTATCACTTTAAAAAATCCATTCGATACTATACTAATAGTAGTACGCTACATTGGATGACGTCTATACAATCTACTTTGCTGTTACTTATCGTGAGATAATCGAACGAAAACGAAAGTTAAATGCTTCATATCGTTGTGTTTGATTGATTGATCAGTCGCATTTTCGTAATCGTTTAAAAAGATTTTATTTTCATTTATCTATCAACATTCATTCGCTACTAGTATAAATCAGTCTCATATTAGTACAATCGATGATTGTAACACTTCATTCTATAGAATGTTATTTTACTTACTTTAGCATTTTTACTAATATGAACACTACTCAATGGTTGTTTGAGTGAATTTCCTGCTCTCCAAATTATATATTCAGGTGGTTGTTTGGCAAATGGAAATTCTCGAAATAATAGTTCATACCAAACCGTTCTTAAATGAAACAAAACAAAATGTCCAAATGAATTAAAAATATATTATTCTTTGTTTCTTTTTCTACCCGAATGCATAAACATCTGTTTGAGGTGTATGCTGTAACATGGTTAGCTCATGGCGTGGATCAAGTTTACGAATTATTTCAGGTGCTAGATAACTAAGCCAACCACGTGGCGCTATTATAGCTGGTTGGTCAGTGTATCGATAACATTTGCTCAACGGTAATAAACCATAGTCTGTCAAAATGATTCGATTATTTTGAACAAATATATTCGATGTACGTAAAGACATATGATTGATAGATTTCTCATGCAAATAGCTCATAGCTTGAGCAATTTGAGCAGCATAATTTACAGCTAAATTGAGTGGAATAAGATCGTTACGTATATGAATCATTTCAAATAGAGTTGAACCACGGATCCAACTGAAAAAAAAAACAATATTATAATAACATCTTTTTTAAGTGCTAACATAAAGGAAAAGGCGTATTTACTTTGAAGCAATGGCAAAATTAGGACTTTCAACTAAATGAAAAATTTTCCGAATAGAGCAAATGATTAAATAAAAAACACAAGAAATGAATACATACTACAAACACCTGTATACAAATTTAGATGTTCGTGTCGAACTTTTCGCAACCGAAATATCTGGAAAAAAAATAAAATAAAATTTTTACTAATAAAAGAGTCAAAAAATTGTTTTACTTGATTTTTAAATTGATTTAAAAATTCGACGTCACTTATTTTAGGATCCGGTTTTATAATTCTTACGGCAAGTTCTCCATGCCAATGAGCTCTGAGTAAGAAAGAAATTTTTATTAATATACAACACTTGATTTGTGATTCTTTTTTCTCTTTACTTCATCAATGTGCCGGACGATCGTCGTACTTCTTCAATCATCTTGATATTGTTATATACAATGACCCAATCTTGTATTGACGTTGAAAGCTAAAGAAGAAAGTCAAACGATGAACGACAGATATTTTAACAACACGGAAATATCATAGTATGGAGACATAATTAATATGAAATATTTAGCATTGCAAATTCTCTAGGTACAACTAAATCGATATGCGAAAATAAACAAAGATTGTTATAGTGAATGTTACAGTTATTTATAAAAACACCATGAAATGAACATTTTATTCTATTAATAATTTTAGTTATCCTATAAATCTACTGAAATTTGCAGTCGATTAGTCGATTTTTCAAATGAACATAAGCTAGGCACTATGTATCGCTTATGAACGAGTTGTTTTCGATGGTATAATATCTCTACGATTTACACATGGCTGTCTTTACAGTTGAGGCTTTCTGACTATTTTCATTAGTCTAGGAGTTATCTATACTTAAAATATAAGGTCAGATTTCGATGATTGAATTTATTCGTAAGCATTTAAAAAGAACTTTTCTATACTCTCGGGATGAAATCAAGCAGCGATTGACATTTACATTTGTTTCTAGATAAGTTGTCCATATGCTTCTGATTACCATTTTATGTGACACTGTCATATGTTCTGGATTCCCAAAAGTGGAAACTCAACTGACGCTTTCACATTCCCACCCTTGGAAATACAATCTGCTATTGATACTGTTATTGTCAAGGTACTTCTACGAACATGATTTATTAGACAACTTACATTGATAGTTCGTTTTTCTGGATCAACTTCATCATCATCAAATGATATTGAAAGTTTTGATTTGAAATCTTCTCGAGTAGGATGTACTGGTTCACTCTAATGAAACACATCTTTAGATTTTCACAGCAACAAAAAAAATTAATTTACCTGTGATGATTTTTGAAGAAGTTTACTACGTGTCATCTGTGTTAGTTCCGTCAGATTTACTCCAAGATCTGTTTGAATCGCTAAACTAGAAATTGAATAAATTATTTTGGGAAAAAAAAGAAGAAGAAAAATTTATCGTTCTGTTGTTTTACATACTGTGTATCACTGTCAGATTGAGATTCAGGATTTTCTATAAAAAATAAGTATTATTTTAACTATAATCATGATTAACAGTACTTATGAAATCAATACAAAACCAAATAAATAAGCTTTATAACTGCATGCACATTTGCTTTTTTTTTTTTACTCAACGAACAACATCAATAGTACACAAATGTTATATCCGACACCATTTAATATCAGTTATTTATTATTCATGATTTTACCCACCTGATAAAGTTTTCGTGTCCGTCTCTATGACGACCCAACTATCAGGATCATTTTGAGCTAAAGTTAAAAACAAGAACAAATGGTGCAGATTGTTTTGCCGCATATGACTTCAGTTAGATATCGATACACCAATAATTATACGGTAAATGTTGAAACAAAAATGATAACAGCCTTCATTGTTTTTTTAGTATTACTCACACATAGTCCTTTTCAAGTTTAGAGAATATTCAAGTACAGGCGGATGCAAACTCGCAACTGCAAAGCAATTCAATCATTCTTATTGCTGTAAATCATGCGATCGCAATGTTGAAATGTAAAGAAAATAAAACTTACTACAATAAATCGATTCACTAACACATATGGATGGATTGCTATTCAATGATGAGGAAGTAAAACTATAGCCAGGAATCAATGAATTTGGTGCAGGTGAGCCAGGTGCTGACATTGGGGTCGACGGTGTTGGACTTGTGCTATCAGGCTCTAAAATAATAATCATAGTAAATGAATCAGTAGCTTCTTCTGTCATAGGAAAATATTGAAGTATCATACGAGTAAAATGATATTTTCTTGATGATGGACTGGAATTAACTACCAGATATACAATTGAAGAAAAAACAAATTAAAAATCATTAACATATGTACATATATTTATTTATAAAATCATTTACCAAAAGCATTTTGAATATCAGTATTGTCAATAACTTGTCGAAATTTCCCTTCACTAAAACCACAATTAGCTGGAGCATTTGCAATACATTCTTTATGACATTTGTATCTATTGGATAGAAAATAAAGAAAATACATAAGCATCTAGACATATTCATACATAAGAAGCATTTCTAATTGAAAATAAAATAAAAATAGCAATCATCTTTCTATCAAGGAAAACATCATGCCTATCTATCGTCATGCTAAATTCTTTTCATTTATGTTTAATTTGTATTGACAAGGTGCATGTTCGAGTATATCTTACTTGCAGTGAAGACATGCTTTTCCTCGAAACACCTGTCTCTTACAGACGTCACAAAAGGAAAATTTGAATACACGTGTTCTGTCAAACCTAGAAGAATAATATAAAAGAAGGTTTCGTTTTTCATTTTTTAAGATATTCATTTTTTTTGTTCATTCACAGTAGTCTTTGCACGAGCGCAGAAAGCAAAGGAGGAAATCAGAAATGATGATGAATGAAAGGTCTAAGACACAAAAAAAAACAAAAAACAATAAATTCTTAATACCATATGCGATTTATTTACTAGAAAAGTTCGAAACGTCTCTAAATATATTTCTTACTTGCAAACATTGCATTTGGTACCAAGAAAGAAGATTCTTCTTGAACACACGTTACATGTTGATAATTTCATCAGATTACTCCACCTGACAATAACATAGAGATAGAAAAAAAAACAATATTGCCGTCGTTATTGTTGACAAAAGATTACGTTTCAAAAGATTACCAACACTGAATAACAACACAATAACAGCGAGGATCATCAAGATTAAATAAAAAAAAACATTAGACCGAATAAAGAAATACAATGATAACAATCAATTAATAGATTGAAATAAAGTGTTTAAATGAAACATATATGTATATCTATATATATATATATGTATATAGATATATGTATATATATATATAGATATGTGTTGTTATATGTATATATACATAAGTGTACATGTGTGTGTGTGTGTGTGTGTTTGTCAATGAGAAAGGAGTAAGCTGAAGCGTGAATAAGAGCACAACGAAAAATTTATATTTAATACGAACTTGTGTTGAATTTTATGTGCCATTCGATGTCTGAGAATCGGAGAATGGGTATTGTAGAGAGGAGCAACTATTCAAAAAAGGATGATTATTGAATAAAATAGAAAAAGAATTTTGTTTTTCATGACTGACTTGATGGTTTTGTATCAGTTTCAGTATCACTATTATATGCTGAACCCATCGGTGAACCAGACATGGTCGGCGAACGCACAGTTGGTGATTTAGGTGTTGCTGTACCTATGAATGATATCAATATTCGATAAATACAATGAATATGTATAAAGGATTATGTTAATCAATCATGAGCATATGTAGAAGTATAATCAAGTCAACCTTATCCGAGCGAGTAGCATTAATCATGTTGCTAACCATCTTTAGAGATAGATCTATCCCAAAAACGTTTTTTTGTCAGTTTTGGTATAATATTATTTTCATTAGTTAAATTATAATCAGAATTCGACTGTGGAATACTATTTATATATTGTCCACTAGATTCTGACTTTGCTTGTTGTTGGATTATTGATGATGGCATTGATTTTGAATGATAATAATTCTTATATGAAGTTACAGCAATCTTACGCATAGCCAACTGATGAGAAATGTTGAATGCATCATTCTTATGACTGTACTCAATCTCTAATAGAAACAAAATTTTCTTTGAATAAAATTAAAATTACCAATATATTCACGATGCATTCATGAAATAGTTTAAAAAAAAATGCAAAGCCGTTTTATTCTATTTTAGTATTCAGTTATCTTCATATTGCAAAAAGAAATATGTATATGTATATATATATATATATAACTGGATCGTTTTTGTTTACTGTTTTTGAGCTTTAGAAAAATAAATCCTGTTTCAAACATAAAAGAAACAAGGATAATCGCAAAATTTGTTTGACAAGATATCTATTATATTTTAAACAATGGAATTTTGTGATATTTTTACATGAAATTTCAACATAAGTTCGATAAAACTTAGAGTTTCACTTTTCAATCATGCACTTCAATTTTCTTTACTCCTAAATTTATGTTTAAATTGGATAAATGCAATCGAGATCTATTCTGAATCACTGCACTCCGTAACATCTATGTAATTTACTAAACAGTCAAAGTGTATGGTTTTGTTTTTGTATGTTCTAAATGGTATTTAACATGTATGCTTTCTATCTAAAAGCATATTTTTAAGATTTTAAAATAGTATTCGGTATCGTTGAATAGCACTATGCTCAAAGTCTTGTTGTACACCATCAATTTTTGCTTGTCGAAAAACTTTTTTTGACGAAGTGAAAGTTAATATATATCTTGTCTGAAAATTTTTCGAACCCATGTTATTCGAATGAATTTTACTAGTTGGAAATCAAGAAAAAATAATCTGAAATATTAATATTACAGAAAATTCATAATCATTGAAACGTTGTCTTTTTCTTAGTATTGTTTTTTTTTCGGGTTAATAATGAGTATTGAATCTTACCAGATGGTAATTGACCTTCTGTATCAGAACCGTAGGAACTTCGACGAGATGCTGAGCCGCCGTCAGGTATTTGTAAATCTATGCCGCGTGATGGATTGACACTAATTGAGGGAAAATACGGTGAATAGCTGGTGTGAACAATAATGAATTATCTTCGTAGTATTCTTACCTTGCGAATATTGCGGGATCAACAGAACTTTTTTTACTTGGATGTTCACATTTTCCTTTACCATTAACAAACAGATGATTGGAACGAGATGGTGGAGGCATCTGAATAACTAAAAGAACGATATTAACTATTAATTTTTTTCTTCACATGACAAAGTTCTCATACAATTATTTCGTCGTGTAGGTGGTAATGATATTAATGCTGTCTGATTGCTATTATTTGTTACAGCTCCGAATTCAGTCGATAGAGATAAAGATACTGATGTTGATCGTACAGAATCTGTATTCAACGGTACTGATAGTGCTAAATCACAACAAAGAGAATGTTTGAATTTTTATATTTCAAAATCAATGAAAAATTTCACCAGTATCTGACAAACGATGTTGACGAACAGAATAGGGTGTGACAGGTTGTGGAGGTGGTGTTTCAACGTGCCAATAAAAACGTCCATTATCATTGGTACCACCGTGAGAAAAATAATCTAAAGAATATTTCAGTTTAAAACTAATTGACATGATACAAAAACAGAAAGGATTTGTACCAATGCAATCTTTCAATGCATTAAGAGCATTACGAAAATCTTTTCGTTCAGCTTCTGTAGTTTCGGCATCATATAGAAGTTTTTCACGTATAGTTGCTTTACCATTTAATAAATCATCAAATGTCATTCGATGTACAATGTACTAAAACAGTAATTACCCAATACAAAGCGAACATGTATGTCAATATACGAATAAGAATTGTTTTTACTTCGATAGATTTTTTGTTAATATTAATAACAGATAGAAATCGATCAAGTTTAGAATATTCACCGTGAAATCCACCATTTTGATTATTGCCTTGATGCAATTGGGATAATAACAATTGTTGGCGTGCAAAAAAACCAATTACGCGGCTCTTGAAATAACACGATAATGATCAAAATTAGAAATAATTATATGTACTTAATACTTACTTCATTATTACGCATTAATTCGTATTTTAGCGATAGATCAGACATTGTTTCACTGTTAAATATTGTCAATTGATCAATAGCATATGTGAGAGCATCGTCAAGATTTCTTAAATCTTGTGATAACGTTCGATTATATTCAGTTTGTGAAGTCGGAGTAAAACGTGTCGACGATTTATTATCGCCATTCTCATAACTAGGCATCTCACTAGTACTCATTGTTTGATCTAAATATGAAAAAAAAATAAATCTATACGTTATTATGTTTTGCTATTCCATTGAAAACATTTCATTGAAAGTGATGAAGACAAATGGCAATGATGAGAGTAATTATTGTAAACAGAACATACAGAGTAGTAGTAATCAACAATCTAGAAAAATGATTGGTTGATAAAAATGACTAACCAAAATCTAGGGTATTAGAATCCCGTTATAGCGTACTCTATGTGAAATCTCCCATATTTCAAGTTACTTGTCACTTAATATTTTTATATTACGAGTAGCACGCATTGCAACTTTTCAACACCTATGATGTCATCACATACGAAGAAGACGTATTTGGTGTGAAATTTTATAAAAAAAAGAAAAGAAAAGGAAAGGAAAAGAAAAAGAAAACAACTCAATTAAAAGAAATAGATCACATCAGAAGGATTAAGTATTCAAAGGCATGACTTTAATGGCATAATCTGAAAAGCAAATATGTAACTATAAAAGTCAATCATAAGAACATTGAAATCAAGTATAAGCTACAATCGATAGGAATATCTAGACTAACTTACTTCTAAAGTAGAACAACTACTGAAATTATCCTCGTATAAAATTTCACACTATAAAGCCTAACCATTTTATGGCGCTCAATCTATTAAATCTCTAGTCAATGTCACAAAAATATGTACAAAAACTATGGACTAACACTCAGATTGATTTATCACGTTTACTTTCATCGGATGTACTTAGTCCGAAAAGTTTCGATACAAAAAGAAAAGCCAATGATTATATACGACGACTATTCATTAAATATAATGATATTATGAAGAAACTCGATGAAATCTATCAAACATTGATTCATCCACAAAAACGTTTACTTATTCGTCTCGTACTCGATGGAATCGTCGGACGATTAGTTGAACTAAAACAAGAAATGATCAAATTTGATTTCTGCGAATATACATATTTTGAAGATTTAGCTCTTGATCAAAATAAGACACTAGTAAAAAAACAAAAAAATCAACTAAGATTACTTACAGAAATGTAATTTTTCATTTTTATATAGGATGATTTACGTATTGACATACCTCGTTATTTTACGGAAGATCGTTTTAAAGTAATTGAACAACGGAATCACACCATACGAATGATTCTCGATCGTTTAGAACAATCGAAAGTTGATAAGTCTAGAAAAAATTCTCTCGATTCATTACTAACATCAAAAATTTATCCGAATAGTACTATTCCGTTAGCTACTGCAATTCATGTTCTTCAAGCACACGAACGTGCTCGACAAGGTCGTATACATGCATACGTCATGCGACAAATCAAAAACGAATCAAAAACGCAAGAATTGAAGACAATTAATGACAATGATCTTAATGATAGTTGTCTTACTATTCAAACAATTTGGAGGCAGAAATACGCTGAAAAGTTATTTGATAGAAAAAAGATTGAAAATGCTAAATTGTTAAGCATGGTAGGTAAAGTCTTATATTATCATAATTTAATTCCTATTATTCACGAATTGTAATAGTTTTCTATTCGAAAATATTCTAAAGATATCATAAAGTCTTTCATATTTTCTTACTCTAGTTAATGTGTCATAAATATTCTTCAATAGACTATACTTGCTTGTATTTGTTCTCTTAGTTTATTTTATTTCTTGTTGAAATGATTTCATCGTCGTAAAAATTTCAACATAATCTGAATAAGTCAATACTAAAAAACATACAATGCTGTTTTTTACTTCAAATTCACCACAAGGAACACACATCTCATAAGCATGACGAAGTTTACTTTTACTAAGAAGGCTAATAAATCATGGAAATCCTTTTGATCTTGAAGCGAAATAAGAAACTAACATTAGATAAAGAAGTTTCCCTATGGATAATAATCACTTTTATTCTGAAGACTTTCAATTAAAATACGCAGATTTTTGAGTAAAATTAACGAAGGTTAAGCAAGCACAACCTACGTAATAAACATATGCATGATTATGTAAATTACTCGATATTATTAACGAATGTTTTTGTTTCTGAATTTCAAGAATCAATACGATGATGGATGTCATTTGAGATTCAATATGATTTTGTCGACTCCTTATTCTTACCAGTCGTTGGTGTCGACCAGACTTCATCTGTTTTCCCCCAGCTAATACTAATGAGAGAAATAAAGATTTTTTTGCGTCCTGGAAAAACTCATCAATCAAAATTTATGTTGCTCTATATGATTCATCAAAACCAGAGTACATCTTCATTCTTTTTCATCCTATATTTATATTAATGTCATTGCACAATATGATTAATAAAATCTCATTTTCATACTGATGATCAATTATTTGAGATCTTACCTCGAAGAAAATTATCGATTGATAATAACGTTGATGATAGAAATAAGAAACGACGTGATTTACAAATGCAACATCACCAAAAGTTCGATGAAGCATCGAACTATATTAAACAAAACATACGTCATAATGAAGAAACGGAAGTAAAATCACGCATTGAACATGTTCTCACACAATGGTTATTAGAATCTCGGCAACTCTATGGACATTTTCCTATTTATCCATCAAATGAATTCAACGGTTCAGCAATACTTTACAAAGAAATGACCATAGCTGAAGTTCAAGATTTTGTTGACAAGGTCTCGACACATACCGTACAGAAATTCTTTTGAAGCTAAGTTCATTCTTTTTTTTTATTTTAGTAGCAAGCGCAAGCATTAAAAAATAGAAAAACTAAACGAAAAGAGGTTAAAGCGCAACTGAAAAAGATTAAAAAGAAGCCAACAAAACAAGTAATTTAAGAAGGCAGAAAGAAAAACAAGAATACTTTTTCCCGTCTGAAAAGCAGACGTTACCGTGATGCTACCTACAGGAGTAAAAAGAAGTTAATTGTTACACAATAATAAATAACAATACTATTCGTTCTTCGTTAGCGATTAAAAGAAAATTCGCAGATTTAATTTTCTGTTTTTCATCACAGGACATCTACTTCGGAGAAATGAATTGGTTGTTCTATGAATTACGTTTGACAATTTTTGAAGGCAAATGATTGAATTCTTTAAATTCTATACTCCTGCTCTCTTGTTCAAATTAAATTCAATGCTGAGATCTATTAGTATTGATTTTCGGAAATGTTCACTGCCTGTCACATACATTTTTAGAAGGCAACTATGAATGAACTAGAATTATCGAAATTTATTCCTGTTATTAATAATCAAATGAACGTCTATAAAGAATTATTCCATGAACGTGATGAATCATACAATCAAGAACAACACTATGATATACTATTAGCTATAGATAATTTTCGACCGGAAGTCGAAAATGAACTACAACACGATGTTGATAATATTCTTCGGAATGAATTAATCTATTTGAAACTATCTATAGATAATCAACAGGATCAACAAATAAAAAAATCTAAAAAGAAAAAAACAAAGAAAAAACGAATGAATAAAGTAAAAGATATTGTCGCCAATAGGTATGAAATAAATATGTTTGGATAATGGATTTTTGTAAAATTATTACTTCTATCTAGAACAAATGATTCAATTTTCGAAGAACTCGTTGAAATAGGTATCATTTTACCAACTCAAGCAGTCTATCAACACGATTTTATTGGCGATTATCAGTATTTAACGGAAACGATGCGTTATAATGAAAAAGAACCAATGCCATCTTTACTCGATTGTCAACAACTTGTTATTCTACAAATTATATTTCCTCTTTGTAAAACTATAAACAGAAGAAATATTCTCAACTGTTTCCCTATGCATTTTTTTCTCTCTTTTGTCTTACAAAAATTTAGGCTCAGAAAACGTTCATCTCAACATACCACTACGTAAAGCTATACTTCTTACAGGACCACATGGTAGTGGCAAAAAAATGCTCGTTCATATTGCATGTAATGAATTGGGTGGTCTTTTATTAGATCTATCACCAGCTAAGTTAATCAAATCATTCAATACAGGTATACTACTAGTCGACTGACGATGAATCGTTTCGTTTATAATCTTTAATCAAACTAAACTAAGCGAAGAACTTGAGCAACTATTGTCTATTACATATAGAAAAATGATACTTTTTTATGATAGACTTATCTTGTGTAATATAATCTGTAACATAGCATTAGAAGTTTGTTAAGAAGAAATTCTTCGACGAAACAATGATGATATTAATATAATATGATACACTTTTACCTTGTATTGTTATAGCTGGTGGTCTCAAAGTACTTTTTGCAATGATTAAGCGGGTAGAATGATTTGCTTTCTTTTCTCGAGTCGTATTTATTCGATATTTTTATTCTCATAGCTTGTAATAGCGATGCCACCCATTATTTGTATGATACGTGATACGGAAATTATGTTTTCAAAAAAATTAACACCACAAGAGAAAACATATGAATCAAGTCGATTCAGACGTGCTATGCGTAAATTTATTAAAAAAATGAAACCAGGTCAACGAATCATGTTTATTGGCATGTCGTCTCAACCATATCGTGCTCGAATAAAGTCATTATTACAAATTTATGAACATATTATTCTATTCCCACGACCAAACTATGGATCACGACGCAGTAAAAAAAACGATTATCTTCTGAATGAAAAAGAGAAAATAAATATAACTTGAATTTTTCTGTGTATATTTCATATAGAAATTTTTCGTGAAATATTAATTGAAAAGTATGATATGAATATTAATGATGTTGAATTGAGTATTCTAGCATCCATATCAAATGGCTATACAATTGGACAAATTATTGAAACTATCGAGAAAGTAACTTTTAATCAACAGGAAAATAAATATTCAAATAAGATCTGTAATGCAAACGATTTTATTTCATTTCTTGGCATAAAAACACCAGTTTTTATCGATGAAGAAAATAAAATTAAAGTAGGAAATAATATATATTCTATGTTCTCTTTTTATTTGAATGGAATTACTTTAACAGGATTGGTATGCTCGAACACCAAATGGTATGAACCGTTTAAATGAAATAGCTCAAACATCAATGACATTAAAAAAGTCTTCATTAAGACAAAAACTCTGAATATGACCTTCTACCTGTAAAATGAATATAGAGAACATTCTAAAGCATTCTGAAGAAATTCTAATTTTAATTTCATTGTCTATCTAGTTGTGTTTGCTCCATAGATAAAATATAAGTCATTATTTTATTTTCATAAATATTTTAAGCAATGACAACTATTGAAATTGCATGCAAACGATAAGTGCAGTGAAATAATGAAAAAATCATGCATTATTTCAAGAGTACTTATATTCAATCAAATAGTTGAGTTACAACGGTAGTCTGACAATTCTATCAGAGGATAAATCTACACGTAGTATGAGAAGAAAAAAATTTCCGAAGTTGAAAAATGGAATAATAATGAACAATGTGAAAAATGACGTGAGATAGATTAGATTTTGCTTTTTGTCAACAAATAACGAGTGAAATTCGGACACACCCTCTATACTTAGTAGGTTATAATGATAATGTTCTACGAGATTATTGACAGCATATGATATGTGTTTATTTCTACTGAATTGGAAAATTTGTACTATTGCGAAAAAAATGAACAGCACGATAAGAAACGTAAAAAAAACAGAGTACGTACTAGTGTACTTATAAAGAAATCTTACCGTAAGGGCAAAGTACAGAAGTCAAAATTTGACACTATCGTGTATTAACAAAGGAAGTCCCACGACGGATGAATTGCTTTTGAGTTAAAACTACGTGCATTCTGTTGCTTCTAATGAGCTATGAATGTCCGGAGCATTGTTGAAGTCTTTAGTATTACTACCTTGATAAGATATATTTATAGTATACTGTTTCCCACTGAAATGCCTCGATAACAAAAAGATAATAACTTACAAATTTTAAGTTGAAAATTTGCATGGAAAATAGACTTCAATGTGCAAGTGTTTCTTTTTAAGTGGTTCACATAATTTCGTTGTTCCTATACAATAGAACTGAATTCGAATTATTTAAATTAAGCGTCTATAGATGTTTTGTTCTGTTTTAAGATGAGAATAAATGGAAAACTTCCAAAAGAAGTTTATTTACTAAAGACTTATCTCTGTAAAAATTTCCGAGTGGAAGTATCGGAAACAATCTGTGCATTATTATGTAGTATTCATTTTGAAACTCCCATACCAGTACCAACAGACGCATAGTATAAACATTTGGATGACTTACGTCATAACTTCAATAGATACGATAATCTACCGAAGTTATAAAGCATTTCTAAAAGAATAAATTTCAAATTCATTCTCAAACTTCTAGGATACCGATCGTAGATTTCTACATACATACGTATATATGCATATTTTTGGGGCTAAATTGGGATTCCAATTTTGACCGGACCAAATTAGGAATCGGTTAGAGATAAATTCAAACAATCGAAATAATTAAAATGAAAATATAAGAACTTTTTTTTTTATTAATGTATATCTTTTTTCGTAACACTTTAATAAATCAAGATACTTTAGTATATTGATCGATATTGGAACAACCACCACGTTTCGAATGATATTTTGTGGAATAAAACATTACCGTTTTTTTACATGGATATTGTTTAGTACCGCACTTGCCCTTGCAATCACAAGTGCGATGAGTTCTTGAACCACGCACGTAAAGTTTACACGCTTCAATAATAAATGTAGTGGATTTTAAACTGCTACTAGCAATTTATTGTAAATCCTATGGGCAAGCTGGTTTTAAATCAAAAAGTTCTTCAACTGAATATACATTTTGTAATTTACCATACTGACAAGCCAATCTAAACGTAACTTGCTCACCTTTTTCTGTTTTTCAATTCCACTTCACTCTAGTGAAGCACGTGTTTGTTTAAATTTATCGCTAAACAAATCCTAACTGTGTCCTGTCAAAATTGGAATCCCAATTTTTCCCCCAACATATATATATATATATACATCCCTTTTTATTGAACTGCTTTGCATAAACATAAACAAAATAAAAGTACAAATACATTTTTTTTCTATCCTTTAAAAATCAGCAAATAATTCCAGTTCTCTGTCCGATGCAAATGGTGCTGATCGCCAATCTTCTGTATATTGATCGAAACATGATGTGTCACCTGGATGTTGAACAGGCGGCACAATTGGTGGTTTTAATTTTCTGGCGTAAGCATCTTCCCATTTAACTGATGCAAAGAATGGTTGCTCTTTTACTTCACGTGAACCATTTCTTCCGGCGCCGAGCCGTTTGTCAGGATTTGGATTTAATAGTTTTTTAATAAATGCTTTTGACTGTTCATCGATTGTACGCGGCCAATTTATTCGACCGGCTAATACACGGCCAGGAATTTCACTTTCATTTTGACTGGGATTAAATGGTGTTACTAAGAATTGAAAAATAAATGAATAAGATTTTCGATAACAAGATCTTTGTTCTATTTTCCTACTTCCACTTAGCATTTCAAATAATAAAATGCCTAGGCTCCACCAATCAGTACTTTTATTATGTCCTGTACCCTTGAATAATTCTGGGCTTAGATAGTCTGGTGTACCACACGTAGTAAATGTTTTGTTTAAGATTTTCTTTGCAAAACCTATATGAAAAAAACACCAAGAAATACAGACATTTATCTACTTTAGTTCTTGTGTCTTTTTTTCTGTCATGCATACCGAAGTCAACCAACTTGGTATGACCTTCACCATCCAGTAGAATATTTTCAGGCTTTAAGTCACCTATTTTATAAAAGATAGAAGGAAAGATGGTAAAAAGAAAACAAATCTATCGAACTCAACCATGAAAACATACGATAGACAATTTGTAACGAATGAAGATATTCAAATGCAAGTGTTATTTCACTTATATAAAATAATGATGTTTTTATATCGAATGTTCCTCTTTTTCTCATGTAACTAAATAATTCACCACCAGGTACATAATCAAGAAGCATGTAAAGAAATTGTTCTGAATGATGAGTCCAATACAATCGAATTATGAATGGATGTTTTATAGCTGATAAAATTTCTTTTTCACTTCTCACATGTTCAGTCTATAAAATGAAAATTGACGGGTTTCTAAAATTATAAATTGTTATTAAAAGTATTTTACTTGGCGTGATTGCACAACATGATTGATAGTGAAAATTTTCAGTGCATAGTAATTGGATGATTCTTTATCGCGAGTAACAACTACACGACCATAAGAACCGGTACCCACCTGAAAGTAAATCCATTTTATTTATTTGTTTTTGTTAGTAAAAGTCAGTTGTTTCTTTCTCTCTCTTTCTCGCTTAATTGTGCGAATCAAAAAGGAACTGAAATATGTAAACAAGAATGTAAACCAACGTAGCTATTTTGATTCTGAATAGAGAATTTTTCTCTGTAGAAGGGTTTAATATGAAGTATAAATTGAATGAAAATAGCTCAATGTAGTACAAATGCACCAAAAATGAAGCGCCATTAGTCTTCTTTTTCGTTTGAAAGAAAAACGATAACAGGAAATACTGATGAGATAAGTTTACTGGTATATTCTTCAAGTTGAAATTAGTCGAGTATTTATAGTTTTTCATATGAGTAACACATCTATCTTTCGTTCTAGTCTGACAGAGAACTTCAACTGAATGTGAATTTGACAGTCTTAGTTGTTGTTTTCTTTTAATTAAAAGACACTCAGATGACACTACGACTGAAATGAGTAGGAGTATTTTATCTTGTACACGACCGATCACTTCATCGATGAGATGTTTTTGAAGCGGTCTAGTATATCACATTTCTTGAGCATTCCCTACGTGCATGAATAGAAAAATAAAAATGAACCAAACTCTGGGTGCATGTCTAATCTAAAACGGATATAACTATTGAATTTAAAGGAATTCCTATTCCCGTGTGAAGAATTGGTAGGCATGAAAATATTTTCTATTAAAAATTTACTGCATACAGCTTTCGTTGATTTGATAAAAAAGAAACCATAGAAAGACCTAGTTCTTTTGACTAGTTAATGTAAAGCTATATGTAATTTTTCTCCATAAGTAAAATCTAGTAGCCTATTCATGAAGACACATCTGCTTTTCTTTATCCGCTAGTTAGGTTGGTTATCACTTCTCAAAAAGGTACAGAAAGCTCTTCATGTCATTCTAATAAATGTACATTTGAAGAAATATATTTTCATATAGATGATTATTGTCAATTAAAACAAATACTGGACGTGCATTACAATAATTCTGATTGAAACCGTGTTAAAACTTATGCTTAGCAAAATGTCATTAATGATTTCAACTGTGTTTACTTCGCAAAAGTCATATTCAATATTTTAAAAGAAATATTTTAATTTCAACGTACTCATTCGACATTCATTATGAAATATTCAAATGAAATAAAATCGATCAAAATATGAATATGATTTTGTTCTTGACAACATGAAATATGTAACTGGAAAGATTAAATCTATTCACAAAAAAACACATAAAGTCAAGTTTAATCGATCTATAAATTATCGATTCATTTCTGACCTAA
Source organism: Rotaria macrura (assembly GCA_900239685.1). Classification (NCBI taxonomy): domain Eukaryota; kingdom Metazoa; phylum Rotifera; class Eurotatoria; order Philodinida; family Philodinidae; genus Rotaria; species Rotaria macrura. The sequence goes on along the minus strand of OENT01000421.1, from coordinate 80,438 downwards.
ACGATTCAACATAATTCAATCTGTGATTGATTTGACATTAAAATGTTCTTCAGGACAACAAAACCAAACAACATTATTTTTCTATCATGGACTAATGTCAAGTTACACTTGATTAAAATGGTACCGAGAAACAATAATAAAATACAGAGCATCTTTACATCACTTCTACGCATTAATTTTTTAAGAAAATCTAGTTTATGCATGAAAAAACACCAAGTCTTTCTTTCACGTTTCTCGCTATTGCTATTTTGTTTTCACAGATTCTACTACTAAAATGCAAGAGTATAATATAATATTTTCTTACTGTTTTAAGAATTTCCAAACGATCGAGTGATTGTTGTCGTTCTTCACGTTCAGCCAGACTAAGATTACTAAATTTTTTTGCTACTAATACAGTTTCACTTTCACTTGATGCACCTTTGCTTAATTGCGGTGATTCTATCGTGCGAGATGATGTAGTCATTGAATTATGATGGGACGATGGTTTCGACATGAGTTTTCGACGAATTAAAAACTAAATATAATAATTTCGTCAAGTTATTGATTTCAAAAACTAAGATGAAAATTCAATGTTTTTTTTTTCGTTTGTCATTCATATCATCGAATTCTTGAATCATATACAATGTTTATTATTTTATTTATCGTAGAGAAATTAAAAAATTTCTGATTACACTCGCATATGTAAAAACGTGATAATCGTATAGACGGAATTAAAATTTATATCGTTTTTTATTTCTTTCCGAACACTGTCATCATCTAATCATCATCATCTTACAGGTCTAGAAGAAAAATCCTGACAGCTTGTTGCTATTTATTGGGTGGCGTATGAATGTTGAAAAAGAAAAGAAAACTAAGCATTTCTTCTAGAAAACACTACAGAAAAGATACGATAAGGATTACACACTAACGGTAGATGATTCTATTGAAAAGAAAGAAAGAAAGAGAAAAAGAAAAAAAAAGGGAATCTCAATATTCAAATTCTATTGTTGCCGTCAATATGAGTCTTCGTTTTATGTTAGAAGTTGATAGGACTTCAGTGAACTCACATTTTTTTCCGTACTTTTATTTCAAATGAATGAAAAAATATTGCTACAGACGAAAACACAAAAACTATAGATATATTGCGTCGAAGTTTCTAATTTTATACGATTTCGTACAATTGTTTTTGAAACATGCAGCAAAATATTATTAGGTTGAATAGAGTGGATGTCATGCTTAGAAGAAGAGAAACAGAAAGAAAACAAGGCGAGAGAAACCAATTTCAACTTTCTTAATGAATTATCCTTATCAATGAATTCTTTTCTGTAATCGACAAGATATCTCAACTAATTAAAGTATGCTCGAAGTTTATCAATGAATTATAACAGCGGAAATCACTAATAAAGTTCTCTGTGGCAACTACACTGTTTTAATGTATATTACCTATCACGTACGCTCTTTGAGAATATAATGCTTCTGATGACAGGACACTCCAATTTCCGTCAATCACGTTCTGATTGAATGAAGAGCAGTATTATGAGCATGTAGCCGTCTGAATTCTTTTTTTTTCGCTCTGTTTTCTTTTGATGTTCCTTATTCAACCCCCGTCTGTAATTATTCGCCTTCAAATAAAACCATTGTCCGTTGAGAGAGTAAAATGAAAAAAAGGACGGAAAGAGAAAAATCGATCCGAAGTTTTCTTTTTAAATATGTTTTTGACTATACACTTCTTGAAGTTTTGAATCAAGAAGAGAAAAGAAAAAAAGAGAAAAGAAAAAAAATATTTGAAATATGCTCTATTTTATACAATGCTAAATTAGATCTATCAATCTATTGAAGTAAAACAAATAAGAAATATGACATCAGATGTGTAGAAAAAATAGTCACTGGATTTGGAATATATTTTTTTCTGTCGTATTTTTTAAGTAAATATAGAAAAAAATAATAAAATTTTGATGCACAAAAATAAAACAACCACACGTACACACCACAGTGAAAGCATTATTTTAAACCATGTCAAAAAAGTGAAAAACAACGAAACTCCCTTTTAAAACATAAAAACATAGATGTTTATGATTACCATATTGTAGATGTTTCTTTGTCGACACACTAGTTTATTTTGATGAATGACTATTACATATTATGAGAGACGATCTATTGTATTTTCCTGTTCTATTGCATTGGGTCGATAGACAGATGTGAAAAAGAATTCTATAAAAGTTATTTGACAGGAAGAGAAAGTATGATAAAAAAAATGCCTAACTGTCGGAATTTACTTGTATGATAAATATCAAATGACTCCGATAGATTTTCTTTTGGCTTTAAACATTTGGCGAAGACAATAATATAATTAACGAAACGCGTCAATACATTTTAGTTATTTTTCTTCGAACAAAAACAAAACATAGAAGTTTATGTTTACTTGTTTTATTTTTTTTTTATAAATGGAAATACGTATCGACATTCTTACAGATCATCTTGCATATAATTCAAAAGACGACATAAAATCTTCATCAGGTAAAATACCTGTTCTTTCGGGCGTGTTAAAAAATAAATTCAATCCCATTTTGAAACTGTTGTTCAAAAACTGCATGAGTACGATTTATGGGATGATTCATAAGAATGCCAAAAAATGTTTTTTGTTACAAAGCACATTCTAATAGTAAATATGAATTCTTTTCTTTTCAATTATTTTACAAAAAATGTTGTTCGATTGAAACCGTAGTTTTCACATGAATAGTAGCAAATCAATGAAAGAAACAACTACGGAAACATATTTTCGTCTAATAAGATATAAGAATGATTACTAACATCTGAAAGACATGTATGTGAATCGAATAAGAATTTTTCTGTTAATAAATACACTTAGAAAAAGAACATCTTATTATTATTTGCGCAAGGGTAAAATAAATTGAAAATCTGCCATGGTCGAACTTTGACTGAAAATCTCTGTTAGAAAATATTCATATTCTTATAATCCATAAGCTCTGTCGTTTTATTATTAACTTTATTTGCGTGATTGTATATTTCTTCTATCGGTAGGATTTATAGGGTCCTTATTTAAGCAATGGAATTACTAATCCACGATTTCTTTCCTTTTCTTCTTCCTATTCCACTATAATATTTACTGAATCTGAAAAATAAAAAAGCAAGATTCGATATTTATCAATAAAAGAAAAACACTGGCATAAGTTTTATGTAAACTATACGTAGGCATTTGGTTCGATCAGCAACAGCATCAAGAGAACCATGTATAAAATTTATGATAAATTATTCATATACTCGTTAGATATTTCAATATCGATCGAATGTCAAACGAAAAACATGACTTCATTCTTGCAATCACTTGCAATAATGTCCTAAGTGTTTGTCAAATATAATATTCCAATAGTTCTTTCGACGATTAGTAAACCTAAGAGACACTTTCTTAGTATTCTATCTTAATATGTTCAGTGACATCTCTATGATAGCTTAGGAAAAACATAATGGAATGGACTTTTTTCTTATAGGAATTATTTGGCTATCAATTCAAATTGTTGCCAGTCCATTTTTTCCACTCACATAATCGATAAAACTAAATATTAGATTTCGAATCTTTTCTCTGTTTTAAATATTTATATTCACTGAAGAATAATTCATATTTTATATTCTGGATAGAATAATTTCCACATCATTGATATTGAAAAGCTGAAAGTTGAAGTAAATAAGATTTATCCAATATTCATTAGTTGACACTGTTTTATCGAGTCAACTATGTTGAGTCAATTTCTCGTATTTAAAATCTTCGAATACTCGTTTACGCTGAAACAACCATACAATTCAATTTCTATCGTAGATCATATATCATCGAGCAACTGTTTGATCATAATATATTAATGAAAACTAGGACAATGTTTTCTGAAGATTTAAACAATACTTTCACAATTAGTTCATCTGTTTTGTCAATCGGAACCGTGTTCCATTCAGTTGAAATTCTTCGTTCACAACATATATTATTTTTGGACCATTTTTCTCTTGTCGAAGACAAAATGTAGAATAAAGCTTGATTGTTTTTTTCAAAATTATTATTTCTGTAACAGTTTCATTAAAATAATGGATGTGCAATTACAATTATTAATCATGTTCTACAGAATCTCATCAATAAATACAGATTTTTCTTTCTTTTTATCGCTTTATTGTATGCCATATAACACGAGTTCATGTTTGTTATGTTAATAGATTGTGCTGGTATACGATTAGGTAGATGTTTATCTAGTAAAGCTACTTGTGTAGCACTCGACACTTGAGTTTGTATCATTCAAGATGGCTTCTACAATGTTGTCAACATTCATATTGTATGAGTCAGCTGTTACTTATGCACGTGAAATAGATGTGCAATTGTTGCTAATGGATTTACAAAGAATGGAATTCATTTTGATGAACTTTTACTTATTTATAGTCATCAAAAATATTTGATCAAATAATCTTCATGTCATATTATTATTTGAAATTCGATCAGAATCGGAAAGTATTTGTAGAATGATGAATATTACCAGATGTATTTTATTGATTGTATGGACCGTCATGTTTGTGTTTTCAAATATTTCTTCATGTTCATTTCGAACATGTATTGGATGTATGAATAAACATATTCACAAGTATGCAACACATTTCACTGGTTCGAACTGATATTTGATCCTAATTTTCTTACTTACTTACTATAATGAACTACTCTTTTGTTTTCTTTTTTTTTAGATATTCAACTATACTGAAAAATCTAATAAATGAAAAAGAAGCAATTTATTTGATAAATATTACGGAAATTCAGAAAGAACTTTATACAGGAAGCACGAAAAATATATAATTCAAGTATTGATTAAAAGGTTATTATGACATCATAACTACCACAAAATGATTGCTTAAAATAAACTTACCTAAAAATAGATCCGAAATAAAATCGCACACTTGTTTTTGGCCTGTAAATAAAAATTTAATTAAAAGTTGTTGAAATCCATTGGATTCCTTTTTTTTGAATTACGAATAGGCAATGGCATTATTTCATCGATCAGCAGCATTTGTTTATTCAAGATTTCTATTTTCTTCTTGAAATGCGTCATAATTCTGATGATATGTGCTACGCAATTCACATGAGTATTATGTTCGATTGAACTCTTAACGTCAATTCAATTAGAAATAGTCTATCGAATTCCGATGTTAGAATACACTCTTGTTTGCATATTTTCAATAATTTATAGGAATCAAGATGTAAAATAAATTTGATGAAGACGGGTTTGTTTTTACATAATAGCACGGATTTCCTGCTAATGTCACAAACATAATTCTATTGATGCTCATTCATTGATGAAACGTTGCAGTCAAATTTACTTTCATTTGTACGATTAATTTTATTATCATTGATAAGCAGAAAAATATTGGACGACATTTCTTTCTTCAAGATTTGATGGTGGTACTATCAGAATATTCTTTTTCAATTAAGTTTCAAGTTCAAGAATAAACATGTCTATCTTGTTTATTTAAAATTTCTACTAGAGTTTGTTGTTTACGGCATTAGTAACGTTATTAATCGAATTTAGATCGATTAAAAGCAACATGTTAAGATGAACATGGTAAGTTCACTCGTATTTCAAATTGTAAAATGCAACAAGAATTAGATTAAGATGTCTGAATGTTTTCCAATTAAATCAAAGAATAAGATTATTGATTCAAAATCCTTGATCTTCATCTTAGAGTACTCATTTTTTATGGTGTCACTTTTACATAAGAGATTGATTAAAGAGCAAAGACTTACTTCATTGATTTATTGCAAACCACACGATTGCTATTTAGAAACAGAAACACCTTTTCAAGCTCTTATTAGTAAGTTACGTTCGATGTCAACGTGTAAAACTTAAATTAAATAGACAAAAAATAGGTAGATGATCTTTGGTAAGTAAAATGTAAACAGTAGTGATGTTTCGCTTTTCTTTAGTTTATCGATGCATAGTCGATGAAATACGGCAAGAAATGTGCGTTTGCTAATTGTCTCACAGCTATCAAATCGAAGAAAATGCCGAAAATTGCCATTATTGAATACGTACTAATAAAATAAATCGTTTTTTGTATTTTGTTCACAAATCTAAATTAAAACATCTATCATTTGCATCGTTTCAGAAACTTATTCATGATGAAGTTATTCGTAAAACAATACCATTATGAACTAAAGTATCGTTTCGAATTGAATTCAAAAACGATCTATGCTATGTTTCAAGGCATCATTTAACATTTGAATCTCGTAGTTGGTAAAAGAGAATTCGGTGATGTATAGCGTGCATTATGGTAACACAATGATCGAATAACATCAGTTGCTGTCAAAAAATTATATCTGTTAAGATCTGCTAAATTATTAATGAATAGATTTATACGTGGAATTGAGACAATGAAAATATTCAGAAACAATCGCATTATTGAGCTTTATGGTGTTGTCAAAAATTTTTCAAACAAATGAAACTATAGTCGTAACAGAACTAATGGAAAATGGAGATTTAAGACATTGATTAAACGCACAGAAACGTGTACCCGATGAAAAGATAACAATCTCATTTGCATATGATATCTGTTGTGAAATGTCATGTCTTGAACAAAACTCACGTGTACATTTTGATAAGTATATTAGGGAAAAGAATTCAAATAATTGATTTCAGTCTGTCGGCACTTATTAGTAATAATATTTTACAACGTAAAAAAGATGATGTGAAAATTTTCATCATCCGTAGGTTGTCTTCAAAAATACTTAAGATTCGAAATGTTTTTTCAATAAAACCTAATGTACAGTCATTTGATATTGTACTAATTGAGATTTGCTTAAAAGGTAATAATCCTTATCCTGATAAAAAAGATTTCAACTCGATTCGAGAACTTGTACTAAATGGATATGTTCATAAGAAGCCTTGTGAATGTTCAAATCAATTTAATAATCGATTGATTCTTCCAAGTCTATGTTATGAAGCATATCAGCGACCAAATTTTAAATCATTCCTCGACATGTTACGGCAATGAAATGAAGAAAAAGCTGTATATGAACGTTTAAATAGTTCATTCGTAGACTTTTCTATATAGCCTATTCAGTTCATGAAAATATCTATTATTTCCATGTTTTATTTTTTTATCTTCTTCTTTGTACTAAAATTGATATTTTCAGACTCTGTTACCTGTCAACAACGTCAATCATATAAAGATAATTATGAATTCGAGATAATAAATAAACAATTGATGTGAAAAAAGTAACCTTGTAAAAAAATTTTAAATTATCAATCCATTATTGATATACTCTATTATTCGGACTGAAATGAATGACACGTCGTTCGCATTTTACGCATTCTTTTTGATCAATTTCATTTATTTTGTCAGCAAAGAATGTGCCCGTTACTAAAGAGATGAGTTTTTTTTATGAAAGAATCCTCTGTTGAATTGAGAGCATTTGGAATAGTAAGAAGAACATCGTGCACAATTGTTCCACGTTTTTACAGCTGATGCTTAAATATATGTATACATGGATGGATGGATACGACAACCACAACACTTTGTCTAAAAATTAACTCGATGAATTTTCATTCTGTAAAACTATGTAGTTTACAGTGTTAGTAATCAAATGAGTAGCTTTTTTTAATGTAAACACAAAAACAAATAACGAGAAATCATTGGAAAAATATAATGTGTCATTTATCTTGTCCTCAGGGCTGAATATCAAATGAGTCACCGTTTCTTTTGTGCCGCAATAAATTTTAAGATTAATGTTTTACATCAATTAAGAATGCACCATTCAGTTTTTTTTGTGATATTTTTCCTTTTTTTTTTTCTTTAATTTTTTTTTCATTTCCCGTCAATGAAGTTCATAGACGTGAAAGAAAAACGACTGCATTATCATATGTTTTTCTTTTCTGCTATGTGCATTATCTCATGTCGATTCCCTTTTTGATTTTTTTTTCATGTTTTTCTATTCTAGATATTAGTCTTTCTAAAAGACCCGTCAGAATCCGTTGATTTAAACTAACTTCATCTACTTGCTCTATTATTACATTTTTCGATTATCATCATTGATATTGAGAGTGAAGGAATGGGAAGAGTCATTCTGTCATACGAGATTACATCTCACAGTACTGAATGAGTACACTTAAACTCAGCGAAAGAGATATTTAATAGGTGATGTCTATTACTTAATTAAAAAAGGTTATACATCACGGATAGTATCTTAAAAGAAATAAAAACAAGACACAAAGAACTAGGCATATTCTTTTCTTCGTCTTTTTCGCAATTTCCTATTTTCTTATCGAAAGAAAAGATAAATGAGCCACTCGTGAACTACTTGTCTTAGTTCGTTGAACAATTGTTGAATACCATAGACAGAAAGAACGAACACAGCAAAATAATGAATATGAAACTGAATAGAACTAGACAATTTTCATCACATTCAAGTATAATAAGAATCTGAATATGAAGGAAATGCTCTCTTGTGTATTCTTCAGATATTTTGTTTTTGAAACAATCCATCGAAAGTCATTAACAGAAGTCCATACAGTGAATAGGAACGTGCTTCACTGCTAATATCTAGTGGAAAAAATAACAGCACGACACTATAGTATGCGTGCTATAAGACAACTAGCTAAAGCAAACAAAGAAATTGTAAGGGAGAGAAAAAAAAAACTATGATGAAATCAAGAGAAAAGTCAAAGAAAATACGATGTTGGGAGAAGATATTAACATTCAAATATAAGCTGAGCGTAGCTCAGCATCTTTTATTTATTTTTCTTTTTTACTTAATTAATAATATTCACATCCGCTTATATTGTCTTCTATAGAAATATTCAAATAAAGGATTATGCTCAATTTCATCTTTTATTATTCCAAGCTGAAACCAGAAACGTTCATGACTCCTATGTATTTGCTTTTATTTTAGTGACAATAAAATACTCCAACAATGTTTTCCAATGATGACTCATCATTAGTGCCTACAATAAACCATAACAATAACAATAATCATCAATATTTATGTCCTGTCTACAGTTATGATCATTTACTCGTGCCACCATCTCCCTATACGCATTTTAAATCAGTACCAAATGTTGCTTTGTATTTTAATATCCAGGCACGTATGACTCATTATTACTTTTGTATTTCAAGTTTCTATGAATCTGTTGATGAAGTTTGATGGAAAACCCAAGAATTGAAAACAGAAAAATAGCATTTGAAATCAAATTAAACTCAGAAGAAAATCTTAGGAAGGAAATGCCTGGAAGAAAGTTGAACAACAATATTTTATAAAGAACATTGAAAGAAATATTCTTTTTTAGCTTTATTTTTGGTAATTATTCGAAAGAAGAATAATGTCAGAGTTGTCTGTATTCCAATATATGAATAGGCCATTTTCGAAGAAGAAAAAGGATTTGCTTGCTTCAAATATAAAAAAAAGTAATCCCACGAATTCTTTTCATCCCAACGTGCAGTGCAAAAATAAATAAAGATTACTTTCTCCTATTACTATCCACGGTTCATTGAAGCTTACATAACATTAAAAAAAAAGATAACAATTCTACTCAAGAAAATATGCTGAATTCAGAATAGAAAGGTTTAGAAAGTTCAACTCAGATTTAATTCAATCAAGCATATTCAATATGAGGATATGCTACTCAAGAATCTTCTATGATTCATAGAACTTGTGTTTGAATAAAGAAAAAATCTACTCTTTTAAATAGGCGATATATATATATTTAATCAGATTTTTAATATGATATTTCTATATGTCAGAATAAAAATATACAATATATTTAATTCGCTAAAATTTTGTCACGTTGCTAATTGAACTTGACAAATATGCAAAAGAAAAAACTCAATAAGCTGAAACGTGCATATTTGATATATACATATATATATATATATATTCACAATTATTTCTATCTCCTTCTTTCCTATTTTTGTTTTGTTTCATTGAATAATATACACACACACACTAGATATTGCATACTTGATGTAAATTATAATTGTTGTACTACACTCAAATTCTTTTACTCTATTTCTCGCTATAAATTTAATTCAGATACAAAGAAAAGTATAGCAGACCAATTGAAAAAGAAGTTAGGCTTGTGACACGAAACAGTTTCTCATCTATATTCATCGATCAAATCGTGCAACTAATTTCATAGGACTTCGGTAATATCATTATTATTTGATACTTCTCATGAGCGAAACATGAAATGTGCAGAGAAAAAAAATGATTGATTGAAGAAACAATAAATAGAGAGATGTACTAAAGTATGTAACTATTTTGGGAGTACTCTTATTTTCTGTCACAGTAAATTCACATGACTATTGAATAGATAAAACCTAACGCAATGAATAAGATATTTTTTAATTAAAATAGAACAAGAATAATCAATAGTAACCATATGCTACATATGAGAAAGAGACTTGCTGCACCAGATCGCTAATCTGCATAGATGCCGATGAGACAACGTAAGATATATAATGATGCATATGCACATCAAAGAAAAGAAGAAATTTATTTCTATAGTCTTTGCTATTATTGTTACTAGAGGATCAATTTTTGATCAATAGAAAAGAAAAAGAAAAATATTCGTCTATGGGGTTCAGAAATAGTAAGTTGTTGTTATACATGTTTGTGAATGAGTAGGTAGATGTGAGATGTGGGGGTGGATGTGATGTGTGACAATGTGTATGTGCTAGAATAAAAGTACAATTATTCTTGTTCTGTTGTTAACTATTCTCAATTGACTCGCAAGAAAAATATAGAATTTATGAATGACATACACTTGTGCAAAGACGACAACGTATTTATGCTATAGTTAACTATTGTATTGGTGTAATTGACGATATTAAAGTTCATAAATTAGACATATTCTTTGAGAACAAAAAGGAAACTTTATGAATATCATCTAATTTGGAAAAAAAGTGACTGCCTAAGTAGTATAGAGATTTTTTCATGGGATTAACCAATCGAGTAAGCACAATGACAACATCGAAGACATCAACAAGAGTGCAACATGTTTCTTATCTTAGATTGTCTACTTATAGACGCGTTCATCAGTCAATGTGTTCATTCTGACGATTAACACTTTAAGAAAAACTATGTGAAACATGACAACTGAGAATGACTTAACAATCCGAGATTGCGAGAAAAAAAACGAGAGAGAGACAAAAAATGATTAGATCTATTATTTTTCAGTCTTATGGTTTTTCTATTATCTACGAACGTCTTCTTTTTCTATCGTTTAATGCGAAGCAAGACAGTCCTATTTGAATCTCATGCAGGGAGGAAAAAAGCCCAATAACATAAAAGAAAGTATATAAAAAAATGATACATCTCTTTTTGATTTCATCATTTATGTATTTCTTAATCAACCATTCGGCAAAACAGCATATGTGTATGTTTTGAAAAATAAACTCATTAGAAGTACTTGAAAAAAAACCACCGACAAACTACAAAACAAAATAGAAAAATTATGGATCGACGACGATTATCTGTGTTTGCCAATTTTATAGGCTTTTCCAATAGTACAGAATTCGATAATCAAGCTAATGTAAGTACATTAAAAATATGGTATTTTCATCATATTTGTTGATACGGATTTATCTTAGAAATGTGTCGATGATTTACTCTAAAATTGTCGAACTCTTCGACAGAGAAAATAGGTCAGAAACAAAAATAGAGGATATGTTACACATAAAGAAGCAACAAAGATCAACAAGATAGTTATTGCTTCAGAACAGAATCCAGTTTTCTATAATTCATTCTGGGTGTGTATCCGGATTTTTCATGAACGCCTGTCATTCGATGACAAATTAGTGTTGGTGAAAAAGTAGTACTAACAAGAATTATACTTCACTTTACTTAGCTGTAGCTAGGACAAAAATAATCTTGAAAGAGAAGTTTTAGATATTAGAACAGAAGCGTACTCAACTTTAATGAGAAGAATACTGGTTTTCTGACTACCCTAACTTCTTTCTTCTCAGTGATAAGTATCTATTAGAATAGAATCTTTTTATACACTTCATGTTAATTATATCTATATTTAATATTTTTTAATTCTTTATTCGATATTCGTTAGAATGAACGTTTTCTAATTATGACAAGATCATAGAAAAGTAAAAAAACAACTCATGTAGGAAATAAGAAGGATATGCGTTCATTAGTTTTTTTTTGTTAGGGTTGATGTCTGCATTTAATAACAGAAAAAGAAGACAGAAAGGTTAGTCATCTGTAATATACATGCTCAAGGTTTTTAATTCCCTTTGAATCATCAAGTCATTTTTACTAAGGAAGATAATTTGCAGATTACGACAGGAAATAAATGGCTGAATCTTTTCTTACGAAGCTATGTTTCTTACGGGCCAGTAGAATGTCACTAAAAGAGAGATTTGATCGAAGATGAAATAATGCATGACTTTAATTATAGAAAATGTTGTCTAATATGTTTTCTCCTATTAACATGAAATGAACCTTGATCTAAATGAAAATATTTCCATGTAATCATTTTCATTTCGATATCGTTATATCTTCTTTTTTTTGTTCAAAACAAGAAGATTGTAATAAAGATTATTGTAATAAATGGCTCGCTTTTTATTTTCTTCTAAAAATACTTGATGTTTTGGGAGTATGGAATTAATACGTAAATATAGCGATTGTTCGAAAGAAGAAAATTATGCTTCACTTTATTATTAAAATTTAATTAACAATATTTAAAGGAATTCATAATCGATGAAGGTTTCAATTCGACGAATAAAGCCTATTAGGAGAAAGAAGACCCTAAAAAAGAATAATATTGAATAATTGAATAAGAAAAAACAATTGTATTAGTTAATCATAAAACCATTTAGAGTGAACAAAGACGTCTTTCTGATGGTCCACATCCCATATCAAATCGCCGTCCATATACTTATCATCATTACCATCATCCAGGTGATTTTACTGATAATGAATCGTTCATGTTAAAACGAAAAAATTCATCTCTCAACATACTTTTGGATTCAACAAGTTCGATGATGCGTACAGCATCAACGACTGTTCAATGTCTTCTTGGATCAGCACGGCGTGCATCATACTGTGGTCAACCAGATCCAAGTGTACAACTTGCTCCGAATGGCATTAGTGGTTCACTCTATTTACAATCGACAATTGCTAATTCCAACGAATCTTCATTGTCAAATGTATCGTTCGATGAGCAAAAACGTGTCGTTACTATTTACGACGGTCGAATTCCATCAGTGCCTGTAGCGCCAACGATTCCCTTCGAGCTTATGACGCCGCTCGAAGCAATAACAAAAGCAATTGAAGATCCAATTGAATCGTTTGTTCAGATCGTATTAGAAAAACCCGATGATAAACCACTAATAATGCCACCAATATCAACATCACCGGCACCCATGCATAATTCCAATCGACGTCGACATCGAAGTAGTTCACCTCGATTAACACCAATACATCAACGAGTAACAAATCTGAATGAAAAACTGACATTACCGAAATTAACACAACATCAATCGATGCCTGCTGCTGATCTACTTAATTCCAATGAAAAACATAGTCAAATATCGGCTGCTATTGAACCTATGGATTTTTCATTTTTAGATTCAGTGCTACGAGGTGAAAGTGCTGCACCACCGCCACCGCCACCGCCGCGGCCACCATCGATACGTAATCATTCATCGAGTTTGTTTAATCACAAGTCGAATCATGATGCACGACGAATTTCTCTGCAAACTAGTTCAACTACAGAAGATTCAGCTATTGATATAAACACATCATCACGTTCTTCATACTCATCAAATCATATAATACCAATCGATGATGATTTAACCTCACCAGAATCAGTAACTGGTGAGAATCACACTTATTTTCTTCCTCGTTCTCCTCATTCACCAATAGCATCATTTATGGATTAAAACTATTCGACGTTTATCTATATCTTCTTGTTTTGTTCATTTTCTCGTCACAATCAATATTTCTTCAACTATTTTTTCTTCTACTCATCAATAAATTGATTTCGAAATTGTTGAATTAAATAGCACGACTAAATGTACTCGACTTTTTTAAATCTACTCTCTATTCATATTTCAAATGAATATTCTTTCGAATAAATAATTTCTTTTGAATATTTATTATTGATTTCGATCTGGCTCAAGTAACTTTTGCTCTTCACCCTCGATAGACGTTAGAAAAAGTAATGGGTTGTAGATTTATCAAAAGCAAGATAAATAAACGCAGCAAAAGAACAATCTGAAAGTGCCTAGTTTTCATTCGTCAAGTTATTGAGCTAGGAAAAATTTTGATGATTTCTATCTTAATAAAAATACAGAATATGTTGAGTTTCATATCAAAACAAGTAATCTGTCTTTATTCATGAACTTTCGATCGCGCTTCCAATAATGCTCGAATGATTTTTCATAATAGGCTATTGCTTCTTTTCTCTTTTATGTCACATGAACATAAAAGAAGATCAATTGTAGTTCATAGTCCATTTTCGGTTCAAGCAAGAGAAACGGTTACGCATATTGAATGAACGACTAGGGAAATTGTCGATTGATACAGGAACCACATTTCCTTGTAGAGTATTTCCCGACAGTCGTATCATATTCAATTAAAACTTCTATCATATAGCCTCTTGACTACATCCGAAAGAAAAGAATATCCTGTAATTTGTTTTTGTCATTGAATTAGAAATGTCTAATGATCGTTTATTTCGAGGGATTTGTCTCAAACGACTATTAATTAATATAATTAAATATTTGTTCAACTAATTTCCGATTCATCATCGACTTTAAGTTTTGATTCTTTCAATAAATATTTATCTTGAACTTTTCCGAAAGCTTTTATTCACAAAAAGAAAACAAAAAGCATACAAAAGAAACAACAGATACCTATATAATTCTTAGATCACGTTTTCGTCATTTTTTTTCAAACACTAGTAACAAAAGAAAGACAACAACTACAAGGTATAAATTAATAATAAACATTGAAACTATGAGACAAAACCATACTCATAGGAAAAAAAAGTTCACAAAAAGAAACAGTTGTTTTCATTACAAGTATATACGGCACCAAAAAAAAAAGAAAGTTCAAATTAAATATGTTCAATAAGATCTTCAATATCGTCCCAACTTTGTTGACTTGGCGCATCACCCATTGAACTAACACCATCGTCAAGCATTCCTAATTTTTCTAAAGCGGCTACCATCCGGCAGCTTTCCGATTGACTATTATTGAAACATGTAATTTCATTTGTTGTTTGCGTTCCATTAGTTATTGTTGTCATTTCTTGTTCCATTGACGTTTCGTTGATTGCTGTTTGTTGATTGTTCGATATTATTTTTACTGATGATTCTTCTTCAATCGTTGTTGTTGTTGGTTTCGCTAGTCCTGCCGCTGCCATTTGTTTATCTTTACGAATCATAGCTGAGGCTGTAGCTGCTGTTGATTTGACCTTTGTATCAACAATAGGATCATCTTCAAAATCTGATTTTAACCATTCAACCATATCAGGAAAGAGATGAACACCATTCTTAGATGAATTAATCGATATTACTGGCATATCATATGGATCATTGAAATCATTATCATCAACAATATCTTCTTCTTTACTATTAGCATAATAATCATTGATATCTGTTGAATATTGTTGATGAATTTTATAATGATTACGTAAACGTATTGATGTTGGCATGTATTGTTTACATATTGAACATATGCGTGATGATATTTTTGTTTGTAATGATGGACAACATGCATCAAACGGTAGAAAATCATTTTGTGTACGATTAAGAACAATGCCATGAAATTGTATGCGTTGAAAAAGATTACCGTAGAATGGTGATATAGGATTTGTTAATGCTGATGATGATTCAATATCAGCCATTTTAACACCACGTGATGAACGATTGAATGGTACAGGTGGTGGAAGAAAACGATGAGGAAAAACTTGAATATAATTTGAACGCCATGGTGTACAACATGACGAATTATTACAACGAATTATTTGTATTGCATATTCAGTTTGAAGAACATGAGTTGCGCACCAATATCTATCGTAAGAATAAAAATTCAGTTTACAACTGATCAGAGATTTTCTTGTTTTGCATGGAATTTTCTGTTAGGAATCCGACATTTTCACAGTTCTTAATATAATATAGTGTTTTTTATCATTTCAAAAAACTATAGAGCTTGTCTTCTATCCTGGCCCTATAAGAAAAATAGTACACAGAATGGTAGGTAAGTTTTTTCTTATTCTCTTCTTTACAAACAAATGTAAAATACTTCGTACATTATAACTTTTTTATCTGTCAAGATACATAGCAAATTATTCGGTAATCGGAAAGAAAGAACATCGACTATCTGCACTGAATATTCGCACTTTCTTACTCGTCAATATCGCATTCTGTCTTGATATCTGTTGTCGATATTGTTGCACTTGGTCGTGTATGATTTAGATTATTATGATCAGGTTCTGCTTCGTCCATGCATACCCTATATAAAGTAAAAACATCAAAATCTATCATTTTCAATGGAACTATTTGTTATGACATACTGATCAATAAGGCTATTCAAAGCTAATGCACTATCAGCCATTTTAAGTTGCTCATCAATCATTGGCGATGGACTAATATATTCAGCCACAACTGGATATTCGTCGAGTACATTCATACTCCATACTTCAGCTAAAACATTACCAGTTGACTTGAAATTTTCCTTCTCTAATTCGGCATGTTCAGTTAAGCCAGCATCATTCAAATGTGTACCGAAGTGATCATGCGGTAGAATTAAACCAGATAAATCCTGTGACAAAGGTGACAAGCGACGTTGAACAACATTAAACAAGGCTTGTCCTGGAGCTTGATTTATGATAACAAGTGCATCTAAATTATATTTTTTAAATTTATCAATGGCTGATGCAAGTGTTTTAGAATAGCGTGTATTATTTTCTGAACCACTACTATCAACATTCATAATAACAATTGGTTTAACACGGCCGAGATGATCATGTGCAACTTTATTGAATTCTTTTAATTGTACTAAATGATCAAAATCGATAGCATGATTTTCATGTGTTAAGCGATCATGTTTAGCTGAACGTATTGATATATATGTTGGACCACAATGAGTTATTAAACCAGATTCATCGATGACTGAAGCAGCGTAAATACTAAAATATGAATAAAAACATATATACATCTATTCATTGTGGATTATGAAAATCCATGAACCAATTATTTGAGTATTAGGCGAAAATTCGTGAGGGACGAAGACAAACACTAGAGTTCTGAATGAAGTCGATATTTTTTGAAACTAAAGTTGAGCTACATGAATTTTGGCTAAAAGTTTTGGTAGTTGTATGCATATGAGGAAGAGGCTTAATTATTCTCAACTATTATATTTACCATGGCGTAAATTGATGATGTGGAACGATTGCATTCGATTGTGATTCAACTGAACTCATTTCATAATCAAGATGCATGATAAGTGGTGATAGTCCTTTGGCCTCTGGTCGACCAATGGTTACTTTAGTTTTTGTGTCCTGAGTTAAATAGAGAACACAATCATTACCAAATATACCAGCTAGATCCTTGATATGTTTCAAAGAAGCAGCCGTAAAGTAACAATCTATATTGAACAAAAACACAAAAACCAATTATCTTACAAATAGGACTAAAACTTCCTTGTACCTTCATGCTTAGGCAAAGACTGCATTCCTTGCATTTTACGAAGACGAACAGGCACAGTAGCTATATGTCTTTTTCCTTCATGCGATAGAGCACGTTGCGGCATAAGACTAGAGAGAGAAATTTCCGCATTTATATGTATAAAAAATATTTTTTTCTTTTCTTTCGAATTTTACCGATAGTAAAGTGATGATTTACGAATCTCATAGCCACGTTGTTTAATTGCATCTTTAAGATTATCTAATGATAAACATGCTTTTCCTCTATTATTGCTATCCGATACACCACCAATGCGTGCAATTTCAGCAATGATTTGTACAAGATCAGGACAATCATTTTCGAATTGTGCACGCATTACTGTTGGCCGAAAAGCTTTCGAAAGTTCAGCAGCTACCTGAGGATTTGCTGCACATAATTGTTCAACATTTCGCTTTTTCTTTTCTCGATAACGTGTTGATGCACGTTGTTTTGCCTGAAGACGTTTAAGATCACCCGTACGTCGTTGTTTTTGTTCAATTAATTTCTTCAAAGTCTTTTGATTCTCAACTGTTAATAAACCCATACTTTTAACTTGAATTAAATTTGCAATACGTTGGGATATTTCATTGAGATCTTTTAAAACCGTATCTTGTACAGGTGCTTTGATTTTTTCGGCCTCAGATTTTGCTGCTGCTAATGCTTTCTTCTTTGCCACTTTTTCAGCTGAACGAACAATCCATGATTCTTCTTTGAGTTCTAGTTCACTTTTTGATTCATCGATTTCTATCGATACTTTACGTTTCGAATTGGTTGGTGTTACTTTTTCGATAACATTTGGATCTTTATTTTGTTCATCATCATCGGATGAAGAATTTCGTTTACGAGAATTTTTCTTCGATGTGCCAGCTTTTTTGTTTGAACTTTTCTTCTGCGATTCACGCTCTGGTTGGCCAGCCTTGTTCCATACATCGAGATATTCAGTTATTTTTTGTTTAACACAATCCTCGTCCTTTTTTATAAGATTCCACTCAGTTTGTGCCTTTTGATGAGAAACCTGCAGACGACAGTAAATAACATTATGGTGTTGATTGAGAAAAAGAAAATTTTATCTTTGTTTTTTGAAACTTACACATCGTGCCACATCAGAATGACCTTTCATGTAAGCATCGACAAATTCACGGTATAAACAATACCGAGGACTTTTAAGAGCCATTAGTTTCTGTGCAATGAAAAACGATGTAATATTGGAATATAGAAATACTAAGTGGGGTACCTCCTATCCGATGATGACCGATCAACCACGAGTCGATAGTGTACGGGTGAACGTAAAGCAAATGAATGAACGGGAAAAGAAGTACGGTGGGTGATCAAGAGGTCATATTCACAAACGAGTTCAACATTGTTGGTGATCACGAACTTAGGGGAGAGGGAAAAAATGAAAACGGCGACGTGACCGTTAGATAACCCCTACATCGAAGTAATCGTGGATCGAACGTGATCAATGAATTTTAATCAAGGGTGAACACACATGCATCATATGAAGAATGGAAGAAATAATGTACATTCATGTATAATCAGTCGGCTCCCATTCTCCGCTGAACTATATAGGTCGATCGAAATTATCCATTACATTTAGATTGGTATGTAGTTATTGATGCCAAGAAAAGAAAAATGTAAATTGTATGGAAACAGCTTAGCTGCGCTTGAGAAAATTTGTCAGGTTGCCAATCTAATATTTGAGTGATTTATTGGCGAAAATTCATCACCACGTTGAACTCCTTAATCGTTACACATACTAACCGTCATTTACATATTGATCTATTGCAATAAGTATATTCTGTGAATATTTTACTTATTGTTGTACTATAAAAATCAAGCTAAAATCGATGAAGATAAGTTATTGTACTTACTAAAATATACGTCTATGGTATCGTCGAACATTCTTTGAAAGTTCAGTCATCAATAGATTTTCACAAAAGTTCATATCGTTACTTGACTCCTAGTTATGCTTCCCAGGCAGATAAACATTTGGAGAAACGCGTTTAAACGCTCGATCGGGAACGCCCATTGGGAGTCACTAACGCTCATTAACAAAACGCAAGAAACGCGTTTTTTCTGCAGAATTTTAACTTTCAGAGTGAGAAAACGGATAAAAACTCTAATACTGAGCGTTAAAGCGCACAATTATTCAACAGCTTAAAAGCCAATGCGTTTAAACCATCAGTATTAGAGTTTTTATCCGTTTTCACGCTCGCAAAGTTAAAATTCTGCAGAAAAAACGCGTTTCTTGCGTTTTATTAATGAGCGTTCCCGATCGAGCGTTCAAACGCATTTTCCAAAATGTTTGTCTGCTTGGGTTTTGATGGTTCGACACTCATACAAATATATGACATAGAGAGCTATATTGATTGTTCTTTCTTTTGTCAAAAGTCAAATCACGATTTTCCTATCAATCTGCTGTAGTACATGGAGGCGGCTAGTTATCAGCTTACTGAAAACTTCTTGAGTAAATCAGTAATACTAGTGATGTTTTTTGATACATTGATGCAATTTTATTTCTAAGATTCTATTAATAATTGAATTTCTTGTATGATTTTAAGATTGCAATGAATTTATTAGATAATTTGTATGAAGTTCAATATCTGTGTTCTTTGCTTACATAGATAGGAATAGAACATAGATCAAATATTGTTTATACTTCGTCTACATGATAGATTAAATTCAATACTATAGAAACTAAAATGCATCCATGATCATTCATTTTTATACTCTTTGATTTATACGTCAAAATCAGGGTGTTATCAAATATCTTGTTGTCATCGAATTACAACAAATACTCTGTAGTAAGATGCAACAAGATTCAGGTTAATCTAAAGAACTTGTTCAACTTTTCTGGCTAGTAACATCATAAAATGTTACTAACTACTAGACTAATTCAAACTTTCACAATACTTAATTTTTCTAGCTTCTTTGAAAATACTAGGTAGATAAATTACTACATTCAATATCTGATGCATGTGTTCGACACATTTTCGTACCATTGAATGGTGTTCAAATAGAGTCAAATAAGAATACTCGTTTCGAACAATGTTTCTATCTATTGGATAGCAATATAGATGCTTCAGATAAGAGATTACTCTTTCAAATTAGCAAAAAGAACATGAAGTTCGTGTTTATTGTATGTTTTAAAGAGAAGACAATGACGATAGGAATAGAAGAACCAAAAAGAAAAGGCATAACAAATATAAAACGAATAGTCATCAATTGATATCAATCAATTAATTTGAAAATATTTTCTTCTATCGGTCATATAGAACAGATTTAAGCAATTTGTGCTAAATAATCTTTGACTTCGGCAGGTGCCAAACGACGAAAACCTTCCTTGTCACAAATTCCAATTTCAATATTGTCTTCAGTCATTTGACCTTCGAACGACTCTTTAAGTGTCAATATGGCAGTATGTACGGCATCTTCCAGTGCCAATTGATCTGAATAACTAAAGAACATCAAAATCGAATCATTTTAATGATCTTTTTCGCACATTCAAAATTAGATCATACCGCTTTTCAAGAAATGTTTTTCCATTGATATAATTACGTCCGATTGCTGTTGCTTTCCATGGAAAATATGAACCCTAGAAGAAATAAATTTGTACGAACTTGAATATTCGTCTAAATGAAGATAGTTACGGATGGATCACATTGATAGAGAAATGGTCGATCTTCATCGTAGTCATAGCCACAAATCAATAGAGACACACCGAATGGACGTACACCACTAGTAATATATGATTCAGTTTTGATTTCTACTGATATGTTCGTAAAGAAAGAAGAACATACCCAGATTGAGTATATTCTTGCATAACATCGGCGACTCGTTTAACTAATTGTGTTGGTGGTACATTTTGTTCATAAATAAGCATGTATTCTTGAGCTAATTTACGTGCTTTTTGTACAAGTAATCTTCGTTGAAACGCAAGTTAATTATACAATCAATGCATATTTATATTACTTACCTATAATCTGGACCCATTCCACTGTAAACAAGACCGATATTTTTGCAGATTGTTTCCACCTTGTGAATCGTACGATCATCATGTAGCAATGATTTACTTTTTTTCTCTGTGGCCAATACAACTCCATTCGCTGCTTTGATACCTACTGCTGGTGAGCCTGCATTAACAGCATTAAGGGCATATTCGATTTGAACCAATTTGCCCGATGGACTAAACGTTGTTAGCGAAAAACCGTAGCGCTCTGACATGATTCTCTATTAGAAGATAAAAATCTGAAGAAGATAAAACAGATTTCTCCAAATTCAGCATTGCAATGAACATAGTATGCAGAGAAGTTTTTTGAAATTTCTATTCGTTAATAAAACAATGCAGACACTGCCCATTATCTGCTCTTAAACTAAGACAACTTCATAGAATTATCCACTTAAAAAATACAAAAATATTTTAAAATCATGATTAAAAATCTACAGTAGTTTAGTATTTTCTGTAGAATATAAAAAAGAAAGTGTACTATGTTTTGAAAAGAATTCGAACTAAGTAGCTACTCAATCATGGAATAGCTACTTATCATTCCTTTAGATGTAGTTAAGAAGATTTTTGATTCGAGAAGACTAATATTATGATATTCAGAAGGATATCAATAATCAATATTTTTTGTTTTTCTCAGATATCATCATAAAAGAAACAATCACTTGTGCGGACATGTACAGAATAATTTACCTAATTATTTTCAACCTAAAATAAAAGTGAACTCTACAAATAGAATACGTACGATTGTTGTCTAAAAGCGTTTTTTCCGAATTGCTAACATCCCACTCGAACTTCTATTGTCTTATAAAAATGTAAAACTACTCTGGATGATAATGTTACTTTTATTTTACTAGCTTTGTTGCCTATTCGTCTACTGATCAGAAACATGTGCAGCAAAAGTTGATTTAGCTTATTGATGGTCGAAATTTCGATGAAGACAATTGATTTGATTGTATGATAGAATAGCCATGAAATTTACAATATTAATCGTATTTCGGCATATAACTACCAGTGTCCATCAATATGCTATCATACGGATTGATCTATCATCGTTGCATGTTTTTGTTTCGTTGTGTTTGACACTCACATGCTCTTATGAGATAGATATAACAAGATTTAGTTTGTGATGTTTTTCAAATAGTTGTAAATAGAGCTTGATTACTTTATCAAACGTATTGCTATGAATTCATTATATCAACAAGTTTATGTTGATGGTATGTATTGGCATATTCGTCATCTCTAAATGCTGATTTGTTTAAACGATCAACGACTACTATGACTGAGATGATGATGAAAATTATTATTTTAAATTAAAATTGATAGAAACATTATTTTGAAATTAAAATATTGATAATTTATCTTTGAGTAACTTGTTATATATGTACATCATTATAACAAGTTCAAACATAGATGGCGTCTATTGGCAAAGTGTGTACAGGATTTTGCGTTTTACTCATGTATGTGAAACAGGATATGTTGACGGTTTTTGTATTTCGTCTAAAAACACTTCAATATTGAAAGGTATAATCGGCCAAAACCCAGACGGACACACATTTGAAAAAACATGTTTAAACATTGTATCGGGAACGCTGGTTGTGAGTTATTAACGCTCATTGAAAGCAACGAAAGAAACGCGGTTTTTAAGCAGCGTTTTCACTTTCAGAACGTTAAAACGCAAAACTATTGGAAAAATTAAAAGCTGATTCGTTTAAACCATCATCAGTAGAGTTTTCATCCGTTTTCACGCTCCGAAAGTGAAATCTCTGCGTAAAAACCGAGTTTCTTGCGTTTTTTAATGAGGGTTACTAATTCACAATCGGCGTTCCCAATTGAATTTTTAAACCCGTTTTTCCAACTGTTTGTCTCCTTGGGTAGTAATAGCATGGTAATTTTCAAATGGAGATGCAATGATACATTTATTTTGGAACTGCTACTGATTGATTAAAACGTGTTACTTCTGGAATGTTGCCGAATTCGACTGTTTTATAATTAAAAATAACTGTTTATTTACGCATTTGAATCAGAATTCTAAAGTACATTGGTCATATGTACAGAGCCTTACAAATTACCATATTCTTTTCAACGTTATTTATTTCAAGTCAAACATGACAAGTAATGAACATAAGCAGTAGAGAAAACAATCTTATTTATTGCTTTAAGATGATTAAACAATCGGCTGGCTATTTTTGATTATATTGCACCTATTTGCTTGGCATAACACAAACGTATTTCTATCTTATCATCACCATAACTGAGAATAATCAAGTGATCGAAAACCTTGTTTTTTGACATCTCTGTTTAACTTTAAGTTGATATATAATCGATTTGGAATACTTTTTACTATGTGTTCAACGTCATATTATTTTCATCACTTATCGCATTGAAATATGAGCATAAGGCGATAAATAAACATATCTGCAAGACACCCAAGAGTAGAAACTCTCTTGTAAAGCATGTCATCTTGTATATATAGTTTAAAAGAAAAAACAAATAGATTTTTAACCAATGGTATGATCATGTTGAATGAAAAACTTGCACTTAAGCATTGATTATTCATTTTTAACTTATCTAAGAAATCTAAATAAATAATAGATTGCTAATAAAAAGACAAATACCAACGAGTGATATTATTTTTATCAAAAATGTTCATATAAAACTAAGCACACTTTCAATATCACTTTGTGAATGAAAATTCATTAAGCCATTCAAAGGACGCATTAGACGAATCTGAAAACGAGCAATAAAATGTACTTGAATACGTTTTCACAGATTGCCTCTTACCATTATATTCCAGACCAATAAAATCTTGATAGAACGGTTTAATAAGTTTCAAAAGAAAATATCGGTGGTTGACTTCGCCTTCTTCATTCATGGGACAATCCCGTTTCGGTGTTTGTGAAATTTGAACATGTCCAACATATGGAATCATTTCCTTGGAAAGAAAAGTGATCATTAATTTTCGATTAATGAAATTCAAGTCCAATACCTGTACTCGTTCGGTTAAATTTCCATGTAGTCGTTGTAAATGAAACGAATCAAGCATTATTTTCAAATTTTCAACGTTTGATGACTTGACAATATCAACTGCCGTTGAATATGATCGTAAATAATAATCTGCACGCATTGAAATTGGTTCGATTAGACATGTTATTTCATGTGGTTGAAAGAATCGAGCTGCTTGATATACAAGATCAATTATCTTGGTTCTAAAAAAATGATAATAGATAATTGAATTTTCTCTGTAGATATTGTTAAATCGTGGTTAAACATACAATCCTAGAATTTCAATCAAACGATACACAAATTGGTTTTTCACATTCTATTTAAGTTACGTAGCTTCACACCTTCACACTTCTAGACAAAAAAAACTTCGCCATTCAAATATCATTTTCCAAGAAAGAAATTTAACGAAATTCAAAATTTACTGGCGTGGACGAATTATACAGTCGATATCTATTTCGACAGTAATTGTGGGTTTGATTCAAGTTTGAATTTAGATGAAACGTTGTCTCTTTGAATAGATGCAGAAGAATTTACATATGAACATTTTGTTTCTCTTGAAAACGAGAAATTGTAGGCTGTTGAGATGAATTCAGCTATATACGATTTGGACAATTATCAAAAACTTAAATGATTAAAGGTACCAGTTCTCGCATTAGACTTGTAAAAGCACTTTGTTAGATATCATAGCGCCTAACAATATATATTTTCAATCGAGCACAACTTAACCTTTCTACACAAGTATTTTCCAACAGTGACCATGAAGAGTGTAGAATCGAGAGAATACAAGATTCATATCTACCTTCGTGAACGAAATATCACTATATAGTCCTATGGAATATAATAGAATTTCAATAAATAGTTGCTCACGGTGCAAATAGAAAAAAAAATTAAAAGCTTGACCTAATTTCTTGTATTCTACATACGTACGATCGATTTAGTTATTATTTAAAATTTGATTTTTAGCACCTTCTGAAGAATGAATCAAATTTTGATAATGAAAATTTTCAATTCACAAATAATGAAACCGAGAACATATTTTTGTTGCATATCAATTATTCGACATTACATAAAAATGACTACATCTTACCGATCAGAATCATTCTTGACATCACTCATAACTAAATGAACTTTATTGACATTTAATGCTTTTGCATATTCAAGTGTACGCTTAAGAACCAATTCTTGATAATCATTGAAAGACGGTATGGTATTAGTTTGATCAAACAATGGTACACTATTAATCAAAATCCATTTTAATGGTTTGCTATTTGATATAATCGTTTTCCAATCGTTCACAGGTACGTCATACGGACTTTGACATTCGATAGCATCAAACTGATAATCTTTCCTATATACAACATGATTAGCGAATTGAAAACATAAATGATCTTCTTTCTCAATTGATTACCTTTGAACGACATGAGTATATCGTTCAGTAAGTTTAGGTATATTATTGAATAGAGTAGATATATTAGCACAAAAATGCATCTATCTTCTACAAGAATTCAACGAAGAAAAATTAAAATGTGAATTTGAATTTGCAGTATTTTGGATTTTTTTTTGTTTTCTCACAGGAGAAAAACAATGTTTCTATACAGTCAAGTCATTAAAACGAAACAGCGAAGAAAAAAAATGACATTGAGAACAATAAAGATACAAAAGATGAAATCATTAACCATTACGTATTCGATGACACAATTGTTGACGCATGATCTAAAACGAATTGTAAATAATGTACAATGATTTAGTAATTGACAAGTAGACAAGACACGTTCGTTTTCTCAAGATTTTATCGATGTTACTAATCATCCTATACTCAAACAAGAACTCATGACCTTGTCAACTGCCAGAGAAATGTTGGATATCTGATATGATACTCTATGGAAATGTTAGATGAGCTTCGATATATATGATATGTAATGTGTCTCATATGAAAGCAACTAGAATCATTTTTACAAGGTAAGAGATATAGATTTGATACAGTCGTTGTATGAAGAATGCAAATTAAAATTTTTATCGAACGGATAGACACTTATGCATTTCAACAATAATCTATCAGGTTTTGAAACATTCGTATGAACTTATGCTGAGGATACATACACATTTAGAAGAAAACTCACTTTGAAATTCTAGGGCAGAAAGTAAATAATCGAACGATGAATGATCTGGCACGTATGCATAGAACATTTCATCTTTCAATAGGAAATGCACTTCAGCGAGAAAAAAAACGAACTGAAAACTTGATTTAAAAAGCGAATCATAATTACCAATAAATTCTTTCACACATTTTCGCTCTTCTTCCGTACGAAATGGCATCGTACCAGCAATGGCTTCTTTTTGAAGTAAAGGTAAAAATAACTGTACAAATGATGGTTCATAGGGAGGACCAATCATTTCAAGAACCTAAATTAGACGGAACTGTCGAATCATATGTTATATAAACGTAATAATTTACTTCGAAAACAAAATGACGAATCAATGATACATCAGTATCTTGTTGTTCCCAACGTTTTTTCATATATTCTAATATTGGATGAACATATGAACAACTAAGCATGTGTACCATACGATCGAGAATAGTTTTTTTAAATTCCAACTAAATAAGAAAAACAAAAGAGTTGCTTGGAAACAATCAACAAGAAACGATTATTTTTGTATTTACATGAACAAGTGTATCCAACTCAGTAAATGTTGCTTCAAAAAATCGAACCAACAATTCAAAAGCTTTTTGATGTAGTAAAAAATGTAGACTAACAATCTGAGAAATGAAAAAAAGTTCAAAGAAAATTTTTACATTTGAGATAAGACATGAAAGAAAACAGGAACAACGATATAATACATACTTCATCAATAATAATCAAGTGAACAGGTGTTGTACCTTGATCAAGTTTAAAATAACTTGGATCAAATATACGAAATTCAATCCAACGAAGAACACAAGCAGCTACGATTGGAAATCTAACATAGAAAATTTATTGAATAGGTTTGATTGAGAGAAAACAAAAGAAAAAATATGCATCATCTTACCGAAGACATTTATAGAGTTCATTTAAATCACTGATAAGATCAACAGTTGATTTTGAACTAACACAGATTTCGAGAGCTTTTTCTAATGCTATTGTTGTTTGAGATAATTCCTCTTTACTATTGATGGTACTTTTTCGCGAACTCTATAAAAGTAAACAAAAAGAAAATAGAAAAACGAGATGTTCTTTGTACATCTTTGTTGTAGAAGGTTCTTGCTTTTTTATTAGTTTCAGCTACACTACAAGCATAAGCAAGAAGACCAATATATTTCGGACGATGTTCAGGATTCAATGTTGAATCAGGATCAAATAATTGCGTAATTAATAATTCTAAAGATGAAAATCTTTTATAATACTGATAGTTCATTATCTTATTGTAAAAATATTCTTACCGATAAAAGCTGGCTTACGAATAAGATCAACAGGTGGTGCATCGGTTGATTGATAAATTTTAAACAACTATGAAAGAAACGTTATGTTTCGTGAAGAATACAATTTTGAAAATGACTTACAGTAGTTACATCAGCTGGATTGAGAGCTTTTTTCGATAGCATAGCACAAAGTGGTTGATAGACTTTAGGATAAGCCGTCGTACCATCTAGTGTTAGAGTTATTTCAGTCACATTATGACCTCTGATTGTAGATTGAAGAAAGAAAAACGACAACAACAAAACAAATAGGATCGATGATGATCAACGAGTAATTATTTTAGTACTTTGCTTTTGCATGCAATTCAATTTCTTCCGATATACGTCGAATAATCATTGATTTGGCATCGTTAGCAAGTGATGATAGTACACTTTGAGCATATAAATATGTATGTTCACTATGACAAGCCAATTGCTAATAGAATAAAAATCAGTACAAAAATTGCCCTTGAAATAATTTTACATTTCAGAATTGTCTCGAGAAAATGAACTTGTCATGAAATATCAACAAAAAAGCATAGCGAATTTCAACAACTCAACGATTCAAAGTTGGAGCAAAAACTTGACTAGTTTTTATTTCTCATGGTCGGATAGATCACGTCTTAATACCTATTCAAACGATTTTTCGATTATAAATCTTTGAGTATTTTGATTAAAAAAATCAGTTTATTCTACTATTCACGTTTTGATACTATGAAAATCATTAAGTAATTTGTTAAATCGAGTTTTAACTAAGACAATATCAATGAATAACTCTACAAGTTATTCGTTCGAACAATATTCTTCATGAGAAACGGCCTTTGTTTATTTTTCAAACATGAAAAAAAACTGATAGAGTAGAGTGGGGTAATTGCAGACGAAAAAAAGTAATTTTCACTTGTGACTGCCATAGCTCCATCAATTTTAGGTATTTTTTTCTGTTTTTCTTTCGGACTGATAGCTGAATGTCAGCTCTATAAACTCATGTAAAAATTATTAATAACAGACCATCCAAACTTGTTCAATCGCTTATTCTCTAGTAGGTTCTGCAAGTTTTCTGAAATTGCCCCACGTGGGGTAACTGCATACACAAGCAAAAGGAGTGGGGCAATTGCAGAAAGCCATGTAAAATGACNAATTGCCCCACTCCTTTTGCTTGTGTATGCAATTACCAGAAGTGGGGCAATTGCAGACATTTTTTCAATATTTTCAATTTACTACTTCAATTGTTATTCTAATTTCTTGAGGAATATTATCGTAAGATCAATCTATTTGTGAAAAAATCACTAAAGAATCTTGTTCAGGTAGTGAGAGAACCGATTATTAGTGGCTCCATGTAAAATAGCTGGGAATCTGCAATTACCCCACGTTGTACGCTTGTTTTCTGCAATTGCCCCACGTGGGACAATTTCAGAAAACTTGCAGAACCTACTAGAGAATAAGCGATTGAACAAGTTTGGATAGTCTGTTATTAATAATTTTTACATGAGGTTATAGAGCTGACATTCAGCTATCAGTCCGAAAGAAAAACAGAAAAAAATACCTAAAATTGATGGAGCTATGGCAGTCACAAGTGAAAATTACTTTTTTTCGTCTGCAATTGCCCCACTCTACTCTATGAGTTTTTTTTTCGTTCTATAGAATAAGGTAACGAAAGAAAAAAAAAATCCAATTTCTTGTTCAATACGTAAACCTTGAATAGTAGAAACAAATAAACGATAAATTCTCAAGATATATAAACATACGACAAGTTCTTGAATATTTCGTTGCCATTCATCTGCTTCACTATCAATTGTTCGTTGAATAGTCGTCATAAGTACTTTAGTAAATACTTCAACTTGTTGTGCAGCTACGGGTACACTCGTTATTTCATCTTCATGACCCGAGTCAACCAATAGCTATTTAAAAAATGATAATATTTACTTTTAGAATCGTAATAAAATCTTTACTTTTATCGTAAAATTTAACATGAGACAATGTGGATATTCCTCAGCTAATTTATAAATCATTGAACGCCAATTCATATGTTCAGTCATTTCAGTTAACCATGATGGTACCTACAACAAGACTAGTGCATATATCCTTGATCGGAAAAGAAAAAAAATAAATATTTACTCCTCCTGCTTCAAAAATACTGTCGGCTTTTTTTGGTTCAAAATGTTTTTCAATTAAGGTTTGTAAATGTTGCACAATCATGTTAACAACATCAACAGGTTCGACACCGGTCAATATCAACCAGTCAGCCATTAATGTTGCTGTTTGAGCAATGGCCATGTAGTTTTCTGATAGTAATTCAATGACTTGATCGGGCGCACCACCATGTCGAAAATAGCTATAGATTAGAAAGAAAACATTTAGAGATTCACATTCAAATAAGATTTCTCAACATGCAAGTCGAATTCATGACAAATAATTGATTCGTTCTATTCAGAGTATACGTATAAGTAAGATCACAAGTTTCTATTTATCTCAAAGAAAATATTCTCACTCTCTTTTGAAGTATTCAAATCTTCGAAAACGAGCATTCGTTAACATAGAGAAGACATTTCAGTATACAGTACAGATCTCATTCTAAAGTTGAAATTTTATTTTTTCATTAATCTTAAATATGAAATCAAGCAGCGAGAATCTCTACTCGACCTATATGATCGGCTAATTTCACATACTAGCCTTGAAATCTTTCACATGATGTATGATGATTCAATCAAGTTCTTCTTGAATACGTCACAAGTATACATCTCAATTGAGAACAAAATCATTTTCTGGAATTCATCGTATCTGAAGACTAGAAAAGGTACACATATCTTTTCTCTAAAAACAATGTAGATTTATCAACAACTATGTATCAACATCAAAGATGCGTAAAATCATGTGTATTGATCTGGAAACTTTAAAGTTTTATTTCATCATACGATAGTGTTCTTTCTAATTAGGGCGTTTGTTCATGACTTCAACGTAATAGAATTGAATATTGCATGTCACCCTACTCTTTATTTTTTACTTACTCTTTGATCGTATCAAAAACTTTTGGTTCCATAATGAAATCAGTTGAAGAAAATAATTGTACACATTGTTTTTGAATTTGTTCATCTTCATTTTCTGTTTCCATTCGATTGCCTTAACAAAGAAATTATTCAATCTGAAAAACAAAAAAAGCATAAATATTTTTCAAAATCATAATTAAAAAAATGAGTTTATTTAAGCCCAATCGTATGAAAATAGTAATTGACAAACACGAGAATATTAGCTCTTTCGTTCCTTTTTGTTTTCAATGAAAATATCCACTGAAAATAGTTTCGATTGGAATGGGTTCCTTTAGATATACAATACAATGACCATCACCGAAAAATTTCATTACCGTTTGTTTATCACTACTTTCAGGTATACGAATATTTTTTTTGATAGTATCAGTTTCTTTTTGAATCATATCAATCATATCAAAACCGGTTTGAGAAGCATTAATACTTGGCGCAACGCCACATGTTAAATGAGCACGAGAAAGAAAACCATGAGTTGGATGAAGTAATGAAACTTCATCCGTGTCATTGAATGGTACAGCATGATCAACTAATAGTATATCATCATCAGCTAATGATCGAATCATAGGTGTATTAAAATCTTCAGTTGTTGTCTGTGGTCGACGTACTTTTGTTGCCGTATTGAATTTATTATTACGATGATTTGATGATCGTGACTTTTTATTGTCATTAGTAGTAATTTGAGATGTTGATTCGTGCTTTGGTACTTCACTATCATCTTGATCCCATAAAGCCCACGTATGTCGATCAGGAAAAAGAAGACGTGCACCTAGAAATATGAATTATTTCGGTTTTGTTCTTATTAGTATTCTATTTAATTGTTTACCTAAGGTACGTGGCGTTATAGTAAATCCAACTATATAACATCGATGCATTTTACCAATTGAATGTGAAATCAAACGATTAGCTGCATAATTGATGAATTCTTTTCGACTTTGATCTGTTACTCTTCCAATAAATTTCATTGTACAATGAAGAACTTTTGTTGGAACATTCATATTGGAACGAGTTAATAAATTATTGACTGATATATCTACATAGAAAGAAAAACAAAGTTAAGTTTAAAATATAAATTATGCTGTATAAAATTGTGCAATATAAGTTTGATAAATGAAACAATAATAGATTTAGTTTAACTGATCGACGAACACATGCTACTGTCGATTTTTCCTTCAATCTTTCCTCTTGGGGATATTACGATAATAAATCCTTGACAGTATACGTTTGCTTGGAAGATCTTTTCATACCTCAACAGAAACTATCCTATACATAGATACTAAAATTGAGATCAATCTATCATTCGAACGAGTTTTTTTATCAGATTCATGCTTTCGTTTTTGTGATGTTCCAATGAACACATCGCTTCCTCGTACTCACGCTCGAGTATCTATGATTTGAAATAGGCAAAAAAATATCAGAAAGATTATATTCAAGTATCTCTATCGAAAAAAGTTCAGTTTTCATTTTTTTTCTTTGGTGTCAAAGTGAAAAATGCAATTTCAGACTATGTTGAATTGAAGATAATCATTTAACATATTTCAGACAGATTAAAAAATCAAGAAAAATGAGAAAGTCATTGTAGTACAGGTTCGTGTCTCGAACCACATGAGAATCTCTAGGAACGATAGAGAATTAAGGAAATTCGATGCATCAGTACTTTTTTTTATCGTATCGAAAATTTACTTTCAGCGAGATATCTACAATAGAGTGATTTTCTATGGTGAAGCATCATAGAGCTTGTATTTACTCGAATCTTCTGCAAAATTTTTCTAGTGATGACGCTAGTGTTCTCGAAGATACTTTTGTCGGTTTATTTTTCTTCAAGGTAGAACATCAAAGATATTCTATCGAACAAATTTAATTAATGCGAAAGTAAAAATTCGGATATAGCAGGAAAAATTTTAGATTCATATACTGACACGCATCATACGAAGAAAACAAACTGGGCGATTAAATCCTTTGAATTGTTTAAGAACTATTTTCATGAACAATTCGAACTTATTCTTATGAAATTTTTTGACTAGCTTAGAACGTTTTTATTTACTTTTACTTCGACTAATTTGTTCAAGATCTTTTTTCAATTGAGGAAATGTTGTTAATGCTTGTTGATAATAATTATAAGCTTCTTGAAGAACATAATCTGTTTGTTCTTGATTAAGAAATAGACCAAAATAAAATGGAATGAGTGGGTGATATTGACGTAGACGACCTTCAATAACATTACTTGGAACTTCGTGTGTATTTCTGACTAAAATAAATACAACCGTAGTTCGATCGTACCATAGAAAATATAAACGATGAACTAACGTGTTAATGTATGTGCATCACGTTTCCAATTCGTTCTTGGTTCGACAACAATAACAATGTAACCATATTTCGATGCTTTCTGAAAATATGTTTTACATTCATCGATTCGAATATTGGTATTATCAATAATGACAGCAAGAATATTATTTCTTAAAACGAAATTTATCTATTCTATGTATAAAAGAAAATGACTAATGAATATAGTTACTTGCAAGCATCTTCAGTTTGTTGTTGACATACACGATGTGCTTCACTAATTTTATTTAAATCAAAATTATAATTGCCTTGATCATCAATAAAATAATTATCAGCCGAACATACAGCAATCGATTTTGAATATATTCGTTTAAGCATACGCACAATCGTTGATTTACCTTGTAAGAAAATATTCATAAAAGACTTATGCCATTCGAGAATAATAGTTTTCACATACCTGATCCGGGAAGTCCACGCATCAAAAACATTACCTAGAAAAACGATGATTACATCAATTTTCTCAGTTGAAAAGGATTTTTTGAAATGAATCGATGCATCCATGGTTAGACAACGCATTGTTCTTCTAGGCTAGGTCAATGATAACCTATCTCTAACTAGCATTCGTCTAAACGTGGAGGATTTTGGGTGACATTTGCTGTACATCTGTATAGTCAGCATATGTAGACGAAAGGTCACTGATCTATCGACGATTAGTTAGTCAAAATCTTGGTCTATCCGTAACAACGACATAAGTTCTATTTGTAATGGTCAACGATGTATTTCTTTGAATAATGAAAGAAAAACTAAATATCAATTCCTTTTGATCATTGAAGTAAGTACGATATGTATGCGTTCTTTGTATGGATCCTCGATATTCTTACATAGAGAGTTCGTCCAAAGCATGGTTTTTGTTTCCATCTCTCCGAAACAAAAATTTATAAAACTTCGTTGACTAACAATGAATTTATCCATACAACATTTCCACTCCATTGGCATTTGTTTGTTAATGTATCAAGTATTACTTCAAAGCAACAAGAGATTTTCTGGTATTCTATCGTAAGTGTCTGGATATTTGAAATTTAGTTTTTGACATAATTGAATAGAAAGATCTTTTCTAACTCATGGAAATAAACAGCAATAGAATAATATAAGAAAAAGTTTTTTACAAATTGAAATATATACCTAAAGCAGCAAGTATCTATTTCGTTCGAGGCATGTTTGCTTTTCATCTTATTTGTCATACTGTTAAGAAAATAAATATCCCCCTTAGTTATTTTCAAAAGAAAACAACAGCATAATCTTATTACCGATAGAATCAAATTTTTCAAGGTAATAGCAAAACTATTTATGCATGTGAATTGAATCACCATATAAAAAATTTCACTACTAGACTAAACATATGATGAAGTAATCGAACATGACACAAAAATGATTCAAAGATTGAACATCTGATCGTGAAATGCTTTTGCAAACAAAACTATATCGGTAGTGATCTTCTAATTTCCATGAGACAAACATTGATCAATCATTCAACAAGATATTTTAGATAAAAATAAATCATTTTATTTTTCGTACACTAGGAAGAGTAGTATGGAAACATGATAGTTTATAATTGACATTCTATTCACGTATTCATCAATTTCAATGTCATCTAAACTTTAATAATACATTGAACAATACCTTCGTTTTACGAAAATGAGATATTGTTTGTGAACATTTCAAAAATGCATGCGATATAGTGTACAAATCATCCAATTGTTGAACATCAAGTATTCTTAGTGGTATTTGTTGTTTCTAAAAGATAGTATAGAAAATTGCATTTTCCTTTGATTTGATTATAAATGCATAAAATAGTTATACACAATAAGAAAAAATATTAAACATCACTCACTTCATTCAGAGAAGCATTTTGCATGAAAAACGACGGCAACAACCAATCAAACATCTAAAAATGTAACAAAAAAAAACGATTTCCAACACCTAATATACCTAATAATTAAAATCATGATCAAACAGGTGTATTGTTAAAATAACAATAAGAGCGAAAAAAACAAAAACGAAGAAAGTGAAAAACCTATAAAGAACGATCACTCGAATTTTTATATTATGATTTGATTGTATTATTTTCATTCATTTCTTTTGAAATACGATGAACAGCATCAATAAACCATTGAACATTGTCAACGGATATATCTGGATAAATTCCATGACCTAAATTGGCAACGTACCGTTTTGTTCCGAATACTTCAAGCATTTCTCGAACAAATTTTTCTAAATTTTCTTTTGATGAATATAGTGCACATGGATCAAGATTTCCTTGCAGTATTAATGTTGGATAATCATTTCGTAATTTATGTATTGTCGTTGGAGTAATTGTCCAATCAAGACTAATAACATCAAATACACCAGTTGCAGCAACATCTTGTAGACCAAAGTGTGCATCCTTAGCAAAGAGTACTAATGGCACAGATGTGATTTGACGTTTAACAAGTTCCTGGCGAACACCTTTAGCTATTCGACAAAGATATGGGAATGAAAAACGAGTGAATAAATCCGGTGTTAAACAAGCACAATGTGATTCAAATAATTGAACAAGTTGTGCACCAGCGGATATTTGTTCAACGAGATGATCAATAATAAAGTCAGCAAGTAAACTAAGAAGATCATGTGATTCTTTTTCATAACTATATAACCAACGTTTTGCTTTTGACATTGTCGAACTGGCTTTACCTAAACGAAAAAATCATCTTGAAAAAGGAAATTTCGAAATTTTCATTCATTTCAATTCCTGCGTTTTATTCTCATGTTATCAAAACTATGATGATTGTTAGTCATTTGGTTTTCTTTGTATCATTAAATTTCTAATAAAATCTGTCAAGCATATGCAATTCTCATAATTCAAAATGACACCTGTTACATATATACAAAACTATCAAAGTAAGATTTATAACTGTCAATTAGGAGATTTATTAGACTTATAAATAAGGGAGAATAGTCGTTTTCATCAAACCTACCTTCAATCATGTATGACATAAGAGTCCATGGTGCACCACTAAAACCAATCAATGGACATTGACCATCAAGTGTTCGTCGAGTTAATGTGATAGCTTCATAAACATATTTTAATTCTGTACTAGCTTTACGTGTTCGATCAATTTTCGTATTTATATCATCTGGTACTTTAAGTGGTTGAGGAAAACACGGACCTTCATTTGCTATCATTTCTACTTGCATACCAAGTGCCTGTGGTATAACGAGAATATCGCTGAAAATAATTGCAGCATCGAGATCATATCGACGTACGGGTTGAAGTGTAACTTCACACGCGAGTTCTGGTGTGCGACATACTTCAAAAAATGAATGTTGAGAACTAATTACTTTATATTCAGGTAAATAACGTCCCGCTTGTCGCATAATCCATATAGGTACACGTTCAACAGATTCACCATGACATACACGAAGAATGAGATCATTTTTCAATGGAGGAAAATCA
Source organism: Rotaria macrura (assembly GCA_900239685.1). Taxonomy (NCBI): domain Eukaryota; kingdom Metazoa; phylum Rotifera; class Eurotatoria; order Philodinida; family Philodinidae; genus Rotaria; species Rotaria macrura. The sequence continues at coordinate 43,482 of OENT01000421.1, read as the reverse complement.
CTAGACGTCATTGTAATGAATAAATATCTAAAATGTTATCAATCGAATCATTTCTAGTAAAACAAAAACAGAACAGAATTTCGTACAGGTCAAAATTATCATAGAATCTATTTTATTTGAAAGACTTTCTCTCGACTTGTGAAATTAACTGTTTAGATTACGTCATACTTATTCTATGGAGAAGGAAAAAGAAGACAGTAAGAAATTTTCAAGTGATTTTCGAGCAAATATAGAAACGAAAATTCCATGGAACGGTTTTTTTAGGGTAAGATACATCGATTGTATTTTTTTCTCCTAAAACATACTTCAATTCTATATTTACACACGCTTACTAAAGTGGATTTCATATGAACAACTCATTTGATTTTCTTGTTATCATTGTTTTTTATTTTCATTTTATTTAAACAAAATTTCAGGCATGAAAATAAACTAGACTAAAGATTGTCATCAATAAAGCTAGCAAAACAATTAGACTTTCAACTGTAAAAAAAAATCAAAGATGTACTCATGTTAAAAATCATACTGAATATCTATACCAATACGAATATGTATACACATAACTTACGAAACGCTACAATCAACAGGATATTTATTTTTAATAGGTAGCGATTAATCAATTTCACCTGACTTCTAACGATATCTATGTGACAATAATTATAATGTAAATAGATAATGATTGGCTAACATGAGGTTCGTTCTTTCTCTTTTATTCTTCTTCTCTCAACATCGTGTTGTTTTCTGTTCTCTCTCTCGCGCGCTGTTTCTCTCGGCGTTCGTCTTTGCTTTCTTTCTTTTTCTTCTCTGGCCTTTTAATTTCTTTTCTTTTTCTTCTTCAACTGGTTGCTGTCGTCGTCCTTGTTTCTCGACGTACCCCTTCTTCCTCTCCATTCTCTATTTCTTCCTTTTTACTCGTTCGAACACACATACGTATTGAAATCAACAACGACGGCGGCGACACCCTTGCGATCACTGCTTTTCTGTCGTTTTCTTTTTTTTCTCTTCTGTCGTTTTCTCTATGCTAAGCATAACATGAGAGAAAGCGAGAGAGACCAAGAGAAGAGAGCGAACGAGAGAAAGGCTATGTGGAAAGGAAAAAAAATCACTACTTCTTCCAACCGAACGGCACATAGTGCGAAAATGTATGCTGATAGTTTGTTTCTGTCTTTTGACAATGTTGTTCTTTACTTTCTTTTTCTTCTATATGTTGTTTAGCCATTATTGTAGTAGAAAAGAGAACACAAGACATGTTTCGTCCATCCTCTTTTTTTTCCTTCTTCTTTTTCTTTTCTTTCTTTTCTGTTTTAGATAACTCATATTATTCTATATGTAATATATATATATATATATATATATATATCTATATTTTTTCTTTTCGTTTGATAATCAATCTCGTTTTTTTTTCATATTCCTATATATTCTATGTTGGATTTTACTTTTATTTGAGACTCTCCTTGTTGGTGGTCTCGTTTTCAGAAAAGAAAAGTGTAATGACAAAAAAGAACGAACAGAATAACATTCAACCGGGAGGTGGTGTTGTTAGTACTGGTAATAGTACAACTCCAACATCGACAACGACAGTCACTAATACTAATACGACAAGTGGAATCGTTATTGTTCAACATCAACCAATTAGTGAACAACAACATTTTGTACTACCTACAGTGAATAATTCAGCACCAATGATAATAACGACTCCATTAGGTAGACACTAATTTAAAAATCAATTATTATGATAAATCAATTTTTTTCATATATAGCTATACCATCAATGATCTCTCAACAACTGCCCACAATAACGAATGCTCAACAACAGACCATAGTCACTGGAACAAATACAACAATAGCAAATTCGAACACACTTGCTCCACCTTCATCTGTGTCTGCAATTACAACAACCATATCTAATGCTAATATGCAAAATAAAGCTACGAAATCACCGGGACAAGATCGACTTATTTGTAGTTTATGTAATAAAGTTTATCGATCATCAGCTGGTCTACGATATCATAAACGAAAACGACATCGAGGTATAGAAATAGATATATAAAAGAGAAAATGTCTTTTGTGATTTATTTAGATGAAGGTATGCTTAAGCCAACTCAAATACATCGAGTACGATGTCTGGAAAATGGTTGTGTTTATCAAATGTTAGCGATATCCGATCTAAGAAATCATTTAGCTAATCATCATTTAAAACCAGAATACAAAACTACAGAAGAAAAAAAATTTAATTCATTTGCTGGTAAGATTTTACATCCTATATGTTGGGCTATGAAGGTTTTAAAGTTTTTTGAACAAACGTAGCCGTTAAGTTTTTCGTAATCAGGATACCATGAAATCATAGATAATAGTGCATGTAATAAACTTCACACATGTTTACTCCGTTCTATTCTGTTATGCCTTTTATTTGTTTTTACATGGCATTAATTAAGTGAAATGTTAATAACCGAGTTGATTACACGTCGTTTACAAAACACAAGATTCATAAGAGTTGTTCAGAGTAATTTTCTAAAAGACGAAATTCAGAATAAATAAAATATTACGTGTTTCAGTTGTTCATTATGGAAAAAGTATGTGAAATTTCTAATGTTACCTGGTAATATTGTTCAAATGTCTAACGATTATTTTGTTAGTAGAATTATCTAATTCAAGTATGGGAAGGACGTACACTCGAAGAGTTCCTTCTCGTGTACTTTTTACTGCTTCATTTGTATCGAGAGAAAATAGCGCACGAAAATTAATTTTGATATTTGAAGACATATTTTGTTTTTTTTTATTTGTGTTCTAGAATTTACAGAATGGAAAAGTTCCTTTGAACAAAGTAGTGGTTCTAAATACGTGAAAAACTGTGGTTCCAAAGGAAAATCAGAGAATCAAACAACTGAATATTATTATTGCAATCGAACCGGCCCTTGTAAGCTATAACTCTTGTTTGGTTTCCTATTTAAGAAAACACGCAAGAATTTCATATTTTAGATAAGCAAACACGACAAGGATGGCGTCGGAATTCGAAACCTCTTGATTCACTTCGTTGCGGTATTCATTGTACATCATCAATGAAAGTTGACATTAGTCGGAACGATCAAATATCCGTACAGTATTATCCGGCACATTACGGACACACAGCAGAACCACCATTGCAAGCTCCACCCTCATCAGCCACTAGTAATACATCGTTGCCTACAACAAATGGTGATTTAGTTGAACAGCCATCTGTTCAACAGCAAACTATTCCACCTATACAAACAGTTGTACAAGCAGCTGTTCAACAAGTACAAACCACTACCACCACAGATCATTGTGTTCGACTTCAACACCAACATCATGCGCAAACGTCGAGTATTATAATTAATATTGCGCCTGTAAGAAGAAAATTTAATTTTTTAAATGATTACTTAATATGCGAGTCAAGTCGAATCAATTCTGAAATAGAAAAAGAATATATATACATATATATATGAGATATTGACAGTTAGGATACTTTCTGGATATAAAATTGAAAATTAAAGAATGGGAACTATGTCTTAGCGCCTTTCTGTATCAAATCGTATGTGAACGACAGTTTATAGATTGAAAGCAACGTCTAGTATCGTAGAATTTTTAATTCTTTATTTGAATCGAACTCAAAATAGATATTTCTTCATCGTCTTCTTTCTTCTTATTCTTTTGTTTGCTATACGAAATCATAATAGTCTACAGAATCACATAAAACTGATGTAATATACAAGAAAGAAGAAAAGCAAAGTCATGTTTGAATATGTGAAATACATAAAAGATCATCTTAAAAAAACTTCACATCATTATTATTTTTATGACTGTACTTATGCCAATTACTTACATTCATTCTTGTTTTGTTTTTCCAGGTGAATACAACAATCATCAAATGCGTGTGATGAATACGTGTGTGTGTGTTTGTGTATTTTATAAATGCACAAAAAAAGAAAGAAAGAAAGAAAGAAAAACAGTTATTCCTTTCCTCTCTTATGTTCATGTACACCATTCTAGCAAAAAAGAAAGAGAAACAAAATTTATGAAACAATACAATTACAAGATTTATTACATACATATTTGGTTTGTTTTATTTTTAATTTTTTAAAATTTTTCATCGATTTACAAACAACATAAGAAAGACATTTGGTTGATGATTAGTATTAAACAGTGACAAACAAAAAAGAAAAGAAAAGAAACATTGTTCTTCAAAGATGAGAATTAGAAAAAGAAAAGAAAGGAAAATTTGTTTTTCGCATGTTTGTTTTTTTTGTACAGTGGCTTTTCGTTTTCTTTCTGGTCTATATACATATCCAACATGCGGTCTCTCTTTTTCTCTGTTGATAAGATACACATACACACACGCTAGTGCACATGTTTCCCCGTGCATAGATATGATGAAATCAGAGCCTCATCGTTTCCTACTTTTTTTCATTTTGTTTTTTTTTACTTGTTGATAAAGTTTTTTGTTTTGGCCTGTAGCTCTCCGTCTCTCTATTCTCTGTGTATCTCATTATTCTTCATGTGACCTGTTGTTCCTTTCTATTCCTCTACGAAAACAAGAAACTAATCAAGCAACACAGTTGTCTGTGCTTTGCTATGTTTTTGTTTTGGTCTTACCGTTTTTCGTAGAGATGCCTTTTTGTTTTCTTTTTCTTTTGTTTGTTCTCTTTCTTCCAAAGCATTTTGTTCGTTCGTTCGTTTTGTTCACTTGTTTTTTTTTCGGTTCATTCATACTTTTTTTTTTCTTTTTTTTTATTTCGAATACAACCAAAAAAAAAGGAAAAAGCCAAATGACTGGTAAAGAATATTTTATTACAACAATCTCTAAACAAGATTGTATTGGGATGCATGTATATATACCCAATATAAATACATGAACTTAGAAAAGGTGACAGATGAAAATGAACAGCACGTTTATGATATATTTTCTTTTATTTTTTAGATTTTTCTTTCCTTTTCTTTTTTGTTTTGTTTTCTTTCTTTTTTCTCTTTCTTTTGTTTTCCTTCTCTTTCTGTTCGACAATATGACAAAAAAAGGCCTGTCGGCAACCTCATCGCCGGCAGATGCAACGGATAATGCTCCTGGGTCAGGTCGTTTTATCTGTTCAATGTGTGCGAAAGTCTATCGGTCTGGTGCTGGTTTACGTTATCATAAACGAAAAAGACATCGAGGTAGGTTAGTCTTATCTATGCAAGAATTTTTCAATCATAAAAGCTAGGATTTCGATGGAATTTAATAAGTCGAATACCGAGAGAAAAGCTAAAGATAAATGTTTGACATTCACTCCAAAGACTACGCCTTACTCCCTCCTTCGACTCGTCGTGGAACATTCTATGTATGTTACGTAATCAAGTGGAGGCGTGCAAAAGTTCATAGAGTTAACATCGTGACTCTGGTTCTGTTCTTCTTGAATAATTGCTAGAAAAATTACAATAGAAATATTGTACATTTGCATGAATAGTGTATGTCAATTTTTAAAATTCTACTGGATTCTTTGTGATCGGCTTTGTATTTCGATGAAGTTGCTTCTATTAAAAATAAAATAATCGAAGAATCTAGGTATGCCATGTTGAATAGAGTTTGAAGATAGGAACGATGAGAATTTTCATGGATATGAAACTGGATGTACTCCATGATTTGTGAAAATGCATCAAAATTGAATAACAAAATTTTTAAATATATGTTGTGTCTGATTTTTTTTTTGTTGGCGAAGGCATGGTCGAACCAACGGCTCTCCATCGAGTCAAATGCCAGGAACCTGGCTGTGCATATCAGATGTTGGCTATTTCTGATCTTCGGTATGAGTTTTTATTCAAGAAAAAATACAGATTCGAAATGAGTTTTTAATTTAAATATTTATTTTTAGGAATCATCTATCAAATCATCATCAAAAACCTGAATATAAATGTACAGAAGAAAAAAAATTCACAAGTGTCGCAGGTACTTATGATTTTGATTGTTCTGATAGTTAATGATCTATATTCTTGATTTTCAAAACAGATTTCTCTGATTGGAAAGCATCATTTGAAAGTCGAACAGGTTCGAAGTATGTTAAAAATTGTGGTGCCAAAGGAAAATCAGATAATCAAACAACAGAATACTATTACTGTAATCGTACAGGACCGTGTGAGTGAAATTAATTGAAAAATTTTATATTTTTTCTGAAAAATTGCAACAACTCTAGATAAATCAGTTGGTCAAGGTTTACGTCGTAATAAAGCTCAGGGTTCACTACGTTGTGGTATACATTGTACATCATCGATGAAAGTTGAAATACAAAATGATGAACATATAACTGTTCAATATTATCCAGCTCATTATGGACATTCACATTTACCAGCATCTGATGAACCCTATGTTTCTGAAAATAGTATGACTATGGGAGGAATAAATGGAAGTTCATCATCCACCATGATCAATGGTCATCATCAACAGCAACAACAACAACAGCAGCAGCACCAGCAGCAGCAGCAAGATAATGGTCAAAATCTGTCAACTAACTATCCATCACAAAGTGGTGATTGTTCGTCATCATCATCGCCGGGATCTTCATCGACGAGTCCATCAGGTGGTTCTAATTCGAATTCAAATCATCCACCGCCGTCATTATCATCGGCATTGATGTCGTCTATTGAACGACAATCAATAACTACATCAAATGCATCTGTAAAGAATAATAGTGTTCATAATAATTCAATGCAACATCAGATGTCTCATTGTATCATAATATCACCGTCATTCGTACTCGAAGACAATGTTTCATTACATTCCAATCATCATTCAACACCGGTGCTCGTTGTTCAACAACAACCAACGAATCATCATTTGCCAACATCATCATTATCAACTACTATTGTTGCTCCTACAACAAGTTTAGCTGTTAAAAAAGAAAAATGTGTATCCGATATAATGCGTGAAGCATTTCAACTTTTATCTTATTGGCCTATAGATCATCATCATGGTCTAGTTACTGCAGAGAATGAGCAACAAAGTCTTTGTTCTCATGTTAATATGGATGAACATCTTATGTTCTAACTAATTTCTTTGTTTTGTTTATTTGTTTGTTTGTTTGTTTGTTTGTTTTCTTTCTCTCTCTCACAAGTGTGATCAATTAACACGTCCTTTTACTTGTTATTGAACACGAAGAAAAAAAAAACAGTGCTAGTTCTCCGATTAAGATTGAACAAAACTCTCCTTTTGACACATACACAAACATAAATATATACATACAATCATTCTTTTCGATTGGTTCGTTCTTTTCCTCTCTTTGTAAACCATTCCTTATCCCGTACTATAACTTAGTTTCTTACTTTTTCGGGTATCATATTTTGTTCTATTGTTGTGCTTGTCGTATATACACCGATAATTCCTTTGGTTACAAGTGCAAACCAAAAGAGTTGATTCTCTTTTGTCTTGTTTTGTTTTTGTTTTGTTATCACTTTTATTCACACAAACATACATGCAAGAGCGTTACGTTTTTTTCTTCTTCTTGTTTATTCTTTGCTGTTATTAACAATAACAACAAACGAAAATTCCAACATTATATATAGACTCATATGCCCATTAGAGAAACTTGAAAATGATGATATTGTTTTTTTTTTGGCTTTTTTGAAAAGAAAAATTGAGAGTTTTTTTAATGTTACTGTATGTTAAGAATGGCATGAATAAAAATTTGAAAAGAAAAAGAAAAATGAGAATTCCTCAGCTGATATACATACTCAATCGCATTCGACAATAATTATTGTTATCACTTCGATTAAATCATAAACGAGTACGGTACAGTCAACTGTAAACAGTTTATGAATAAAAACTATAACTATAAACAATATAGGATAAATATCTTATCTAGAATATAAATATTGTAGGACAAGTAATCTATCTCAAATCGAAACTTAACACGTGTTTAGTTTACTGACTGAACTTGGATAGAAAGAAGAAAAAAAATCTATCGAATCAACCCATCCATGTAAATTATCGATTTGTTCGAGGAGTGATTAATGATTCAAGGCAACGAAAAGAATTAGATCCCTTTTGTAATCTCATAAAACGACATCGAACAAATATGAATGCCGTGCACATACAGATAGGATTCGTTTTCTACGAATTGGATGTCTACCAGTGATAGAATCTCTGCAGTAAATCCTACCAACATTATCACAATACATCATGTCAACACGATAGTTATTCCTATGACTGTGATTTTATCATATTCATCGTAAATGAAGATAAATATCGTATGCCACAGGGTTGCGTAAACGTGATGATATGAAAGAAAATAAGCGACACATAATCATATGATAGATTTGACATTGATACCCTATTTAAACACGTTATGTTTTCATGGAATAGTTTAAAAAGAAACACGGTCTTCGGTGAAAACACTCTTGTTTACCAATTATTGATATTATTTTACTCGTTAGAACTCACTCAGATTCTAACTAGTACTCTTCAGTCTAATACTGCTGATTAGTATAATTTTCAATAAATACTATTTTAAATAATCTTATTTGTCAGTATAGTTCTTGTTAGTTTCTATGAATTCTTCTGTTTTTTGATCGCAACTCAATCTCTAAAGGCATGTTTCAAAACTTGGTTCTTGACTCTAAATAAATGATGATCAAATTATCACTTGAATACGATGCATATTCTTGTAAACGAAATTTTGCTTCTGATATTTCTCATACTATAATATATAATTATTCGAGTAACTAGAAATTGATTTATTTATAACAATCCATTATTCAAGCTTGAAAAGAAAATTTTCACCTTAACAACTCGTTTGTGATGCTAACTTTGTATATTAAAATCAAACCAAACACAACAAAGTATCGTACCTGTAAAATGTAAATCTATTCTACTGTAAACATTTGTCTTCTAATAAATTGCATTATGTATTTTACTGACAGACACCAATATAGGTTGTAGTTATTCAACATTTATATTGTTTATTCCTGTTGAAATTTAGTTCAGGATGTAAAAAAAACATATTTTCTTAATAGATTACTGAATTATCCAATTTATCAATATTACATCATTTTGATTAAAAAGAAACAAAGAACAACATTTTTACAAATCGTAATGAATATTCGATTTGTTTTTCCTTTTAATCCAGACGAACGCTTCATATAGAATCGATCAACGTGAGAAAGTAATAAAATATCTAAATATTTATCTTATATTTTTATTTTGCCATTGACATTGATTGACAAATATTTATTGGCATATATCTGCCAATGATGTCAAGACATCTGTCTGTATTCAACTTGATCGTAATCAAGTTTATATACAATTAATAAAATCAAAAATGGCTAAAATATTTCAATAGAACAATGTAAAATTGTTTAGTATTTCTCTTGAGAAATAACTTTTTCTCGATATAACCGCTATTATTTTCATGGCCATTGAAAGAATCAACTTAAGATTAGAAAAATCATCCATGAAAAAAATAACCTTAATCTATATGCACTTGAGCTCAGTTGATTTGATACGGTTGAAATTTTGCATAAATTTGATGCTGCTTATTAAGCACATGTTTCTGAGTCGCCTATATGAATCCATAGATAAAAATGACTTCATGTTCAAAATCCATGTTCATAATCAAGTGAAAAAATTTTCTTAGTTCAATAATGATCTACTCCTTTTTTGATCTGTAATCATAAATAATTTTGGCATTCAATTGTCAAGTGTTTGGTGATCTTCGAGGGATGATTAATAAAAACTTCAATGTTTCTTGTGATAGTCGAAAAATAATTGTATGCTAACTCTTAATTAAAGATTGAGATAGATTTGTTAGAGTGCAAATATAAATAGATTATGTGGGTCGCTTCTTTAATGTTTTTTTTTTATCTTCTTAGAAAAAAGATAAATGACTTGAAATGATAACGATGATGTCGCAATCGTTTTACCGAATTAAATTTTCGTATCGTAATCGAATATGATAGTACAATGAAATGCTTATGAAATCCACTACTTCGGAACAGATAAGTGAAACTCACACAACTAAATAAATATGTAATACGAGAGTATTTTTAGTGTGATTTCATCAATATTATTGATAGGGAATGCTTATCATATACGAAAATCGGCTAGAAATATAAAGCTTTATGTACGTATGTCAACATGTATCGTTTGTAGATTTATCTAATCTTAATTTATACTAAAAAGAAAACATACTGTTCTTCATTATATGTAAGATAAAGATCAAAAAGTAACAGTGTGTATCTGATCAAACACAAATTAATATTGGTCTATATTTGTGAAACTCGGCGTGCAAGGAAATCTATTATCCAAATATGAATATTTATGAGTCAAATGGCTTTCTTGAATGCACATCAACTGAACTCAACCATGTACGTCATACGTTCCCTGAAATAATTTTTTTTCATATTCTTTAGTATGTGAAAAATTATATAGATATTATTTTTAAAAACAATATTATTTATAAATATTACTTCACTATTGCTGATCGTTGAATATCACATTATTGAAATAACAGCATTAATCAAATGCATGCATCGATTTATGAACTGCAACTTCTAACAATCGAGGAGTTGTTAGTCGATTGACTTAGGTGCTGTGATATTCTCAATGTTTAAAAATATACATCCAATATGATTCTAAATTTAAAAAAATCATCGATTTTACTTTTTTTACCCCTTCTTCGATCAATTCTTAAAATCTGTTAAGTAACAGTATCACGGCGCAAATGACGATCTTTCATCTGCACTGGTCGTAAACGATAAGACCGTAGAAACTTTCAAAGCATAGAAGTCTGCCAAAGTCAGACGATTTTTACCTTGTTCATCAAACACTAGTAAGTCTTGTACGGGAGTACGATTGATCATCGATAGATAATACTATTCTTACTTCTTCTATCCTTTTACAGATTTATTTTAATTCGAACAGTCATTGCAGAGTTTCTTGGAATTTGAAATTTTTTTCTAATACGTGGATCAAGAAATGTAGGTATCTATGGAATATCACTTGAAATACATTTAGGCAGGTCAGACATCGGTGAAAAATAGGATAAATGATGATCATGCTACTTAACACTATCGGTGCCATTTGATGCTCATCTCGATCTTATGAAAACATAGTACCACGATATGACGTCACCACAAGTCAATGCGTGCAATTGAATATTGAGATATCATCATCATCTTGTGCTTGATTTGAGATTGATCAATTAGTTTTGTTTTTACCTTGGTTCAGTGAACGTCTTCTATGAGATCGAACAAAAAAATAACAAGATCTACTCATTCGTATCGTCTCAACGATGAAAAATTTCCTTGATGTATAAACATCAGATATTACTTTTCAGAAATGATTCATTTTAAAAGATACAGAATGTGAATGATATATATTCGATCATCTTCGTCAGTTCATGATTCTGATCGAAATCTACCCATGAGATTAAATTGCAATGCAGCACATCAAGGATCAAAATTTTATGGATGGAATTAAACTGTATTCTATTGAGTTTTCATCGAATCATCACTGGGAAAGTCATAATGAAAGTGATGATTACTGACAAAAGCAAAACTGGAGCGACACAGTTCATCACTAAGTAGACAAGCATAGTCCATCTTATGATACATCTTTGTAAATACGTTTGCAAAGTACGAAATTCGTTGTTACAATCAAACTGTCATGATTAAAGAGATCTATTGTTACATGCAGTTATAGAACATAATCATGTAGCATTGACTTAATCATTTTTATTGGTCATAACCCATATTCAAAACTATCGACTTGATATAATCTACTGTGTTAAATATGATTTGGCAATGCTTCGTCTTCTTCCTTTCTGTCTTATGTATGTAACCAACAAATGGAAAAATAATCTTACTGTAACAGATATACATATGTGCAGATTTTTGTTCATAATCGAACTTCATAATTATATACAGTGTAAGCCTTTCAAACCAGTTCTACCTGAAATTATTCAAGAAAACAGCATTCGTTGGCAATTTGAGAAATTTTTGATTATAGAAATTTTTTATCGTATTATTTTAGAGCACACAAATCAACTTTCCTGTTTTGTAATCATATATCAATGTTTCTTAAAACATTACCTTGACAACGCTGTAATAAAGAAAGATTTATTTCAAGCGGAACATTTCTTTAAATTCCATTGATTATTATCATCAAGCAAAGAAATTATTTTTAATTGATAAAATATGATACAATGTAGCTTTCTTGAGAACTATTTCCTGTATTGTTTTATTTTAAATAATTAAAATAAATGTACACGATCAATTAGACTCATGGTGCTGTTCATTGAGTGAAAGTAAAAAATCTGATCATTAACTAGTGGATGAAAAAAGTCGATAGGCTATTGTCAATCACTGTACTATGTGTACATCGAAAAAACAATAATATAGCCAATTTAATTTAAATCCACCAGCTTTTTAGCTGATTTACTATTCAAGTGATAGGATCGAAGTAGACAGTAAAGTGAGCACAACAATTATTCAACTTAGTCACGTAGTAATCATTTATGCATTGCCATTCATTAACATGTTACATTAGATCTAGTATATATATATATATTGACGTCGACAGAAAAAAAAATTGTGCATAGGAAAAAAGAAACAAAAGCAGTTTCAGGAGATCACGATTTAGATTGATGATTAATTTTTCATACCATAAAAATGTCCATTATTGTGCACAAAAACAAGCTTCTCGTTGTTGGTATTGGTAGTCGAAACAAACATGCAATGTTGTTTTTACTTTCTGATGAAAATCTCATAATCGTAGCCGCAATTTATATTGTCTCTACTCCAGTATAGTCATTGTGTATGACAACAATCAACATCAATCATACTTAATGCATCACAATTAAAACAGCGTTTACTACCAAAAATGTTTCTATCGTTTCTCATAATAATAAAAATTGATTAACTAGATCGACCATAAATTCAAGCCTATACTGTAAATTTCTATCAAAATCTATAGTCTAGCTGAATTCAATACTTATATTAATCATGACAATAATATATTTTTTCTTCATCTTTCCGATCATGACTACAAATGTTTGAACAGCTAAAATATTAAAAATTAAGAAACCCATCTCGTAGACATAATTGTTACAGGCAGTATTTGTTTTTCTCGATCAAGGCTTCGCCAATAACTTTCTTGCTAACAGAAAAAACCTACTGATAGAGCTGTCTCCAATAGCATATGCCAAAATTTGGTTTCAAACACGAAATTTCTTACAATTAGTAAAATTCTCACAAGTTTTTTTAATATTAAATATCACTCGTTCATTCATTTTAAACAAACATATACATATCTATAAAAGTATACATTGATTATATATGTAGAATTGTTTGACAAAAATCTCTATTACTTTCTGAAAATAGTTGAGCATTAAACTAACATTGAATTGATATAGTTGCTCAATATTCTAATGCAGAAACTATTTTTATTAAATGGAAAGTAACAAGTTACTACAACAATAGAATGAGAATATAAACATTATTCAACGTAAAAACTAACCAGAAAACTTAAGGATTAGAAATCAGTGAAAAGAAAGATAGAAAACCAATTACAAATAGTTCTATTTACTAGACGCTTGTTTATTTGCTTGTCTTTTTTTCTTCTCATACAATTTAAACTGATCAACAATAGAACAAAACAAAAATTTATTAGGAAAAAAGTTCAAATTAATAATCTTGTATGCTGAAATAAACTAACCTAGTTTCTTAGTGAGTGCTCACTATTAATTCCATTCGAAGAAGCAATTTATTCAAGGGATTATATCATTTGCTTGAATGAGTCTTTTTTTGTCTTCTTGCAATATGTAAAACTTGAATATTCATAGATTAAAAAGATTAATCATTATGGTCATTATTCTATGCATAATCAAATCCTGAGAAGAAAAGGAATTACGGTCGCTTTCAATAGTCATGTATTTTTAGAGTGATAAGTGTGTCCGGATGAAAACGTATTCGATTTTGTTTTCTTTTCCTTCGCTCTATGACAATTTAAATCCACCTGTGATGCAATATATACATATATAACACAAGACACTCATGTCGTTTTTCGATAAATTTCTTGTTCATCGATACTTAGATGTATGTGTCAACATCAACAAAATCCGATGAAGTACTTCTAAATCGTATACGACATAAATTTGTTTATTTGTCATGAACTTTGACAATGCATTTACAAAAAAGAATAAAATGAAAATACTACTTTAGTTAACGTAAATCCACATATGCATTATAGATTTACTTTGTTATTGAGAGAAAATTCAAAGGCAAAAGAAAACAAGTTTTTTTTGTTTTTCTTATTCAATATTTCTCTTTTGTTTCGTTTTTTTTTGAACAGAGAAAATCTATTTAAAAATGAATTTCTAAAACATAAAACAATTTTAAGTACTCGAGATTTTAATTGACATACAGTCGAAAACTGAATAGACAAACTAATGCTAACTGTAGAGAGAATGAATCAAGGAATCACACATACCGTTGCTGTTTATGTCAGTCAATCATTATTCGCCCTTCGGAATCGAAAGAAATCAACACAAGTAATCAATCATCAACACTAACATCAAAACTTTGGCTCTCTCGTTTTTGCCTTCTGTTATTTTTCTACTTATTTTTTTAAAGTGTTATTACGGAACTCGATCGTCTGTTTGCGCAGCAGCAGCAGCAACACATACAAACATTATAAACGTTTTTGTGTCTTAAAAATGCCATTTTAAAGAAAGAGGAAAAGAAAAATCAGTATCATTGAATCGAAGAACTGTTTGTGTTTGTACATCGACGTACGATGCAACTAATAGAATCGAAAGTACTAACCGCTATACGTCAATCGCAATACAGCCAATTGGCACTATTTATTCGACACAACTATAATCTGAATGTAACAACAAAAGATGGCCGTAATGGTTTATTTATAGCACTTGATATTTCCGATGCACGTAAACGCCGTCGAATGATTCGATTTTGTTTAGATCATGGTATTGATGCATTACAGAGAGAGAAGAAAAATAACTATACACCATTACATGAAGCTATTGCTCGACAACAAATGGACTCTGTTCAACTTTTACTTGCTAATGCCGGTGGTGAAATCGATTGGCGTACATGGGATACACAAGGTCGCACGATCCTACATCAAGCAGTTGAAGCTAATAATGTGCCCATACTTGAAGCCCTCATCATCGTCATGAATCATTACGGAGTGTCAGTTGATATACATGACAAAAATGGTTTAACACCTTATCTGTTAGCCGTAAAACTACATTTACGCGACATGGTACAAGTACTTGCCAATAAAGGGCATGCAAGTCGACAACAATGTGATTTAGCAACACATCGAGGTGCAAGCGAATGGGAGATGGTTGGCATTGAAGAACATCGTTTATTTTTACGTGAAAAACTTCGACAAGAAATTGAAAATGCTATGACAGAAGGTAAACTGAAGAAAGTCAAACAATTAAAACGATTCTATCATTCGCCATTATTACTGTCGTCAGTTCTCCATGAACCCATACTGCGACGTGATTCTGCATTATCAATGACCACTGTATCAGCTTCAAACATGCGATCATCTATGTTAATTAATGAAATGATTGATCAATTACCAGATGGTGATATACCTGAATCGTTTATCATGAGTGAATCAGATGTACAAACTTTTCATTTCGATTCTATTCCATCACCACCACAACCACCAACAAAATCATCACTTCCACCTATAGCTAAAGTGTCAAAGGCTCGATCAAGTTTAACACTCAATGATCTCGTGGATTTATTTCAGGTAGTTCAATAATCGAAATGATTCTATTGTGTTCGTTTCTTTTTGGAATTAAAAAATATGACATCTCATTAAATTGGTTCTGTAAAATTCTCTCCCATATTTTTAATCCTTTCTATTCGATTTCTTTGTTTATTTTCTTTTTGATTTGAAAAGAAGAATAAAAACAAAAATCAAAAGGCAAAACACATTTACATATGAAAATACAGATTTAGAGATAGAATATATAGATTGATTTTGAATTTGATTTCTTTTTCAATTTTATTTGTCACAGGTGGTTACCGATCAAATTGCACCATCGTATCGTTCGCCAGTTAAAAACAATGCCAATACATCATTCGATCAATATGCACGCAAAAAAGATTCAATCATTTCACACCGAAGTACATTAGCAATGGTGCGAACTGATACAAATTTATCGTCCTTATCAAGACGGCGACGTTCTTCGAACATTACTGTTACACCAAAACGTGTTGCTTAATTTATCCACATGTGAAAAAAACATAGGCAAAACAAACAAACAAAACGAAAAATAAACATATAACGTAGATTATAGACATATTATCCAAAAAATTGATACCATCCCAGGTGTCTATGTCGAGGTTGTTCTATTACTTTTGCCCATTGAGTTTCGTGTCGAGTATGTTTACCAAGAAGAATTGAACCGCAAGACATTATTGATTCATTTTTCGAATGTAATATGCGAATAATAAATTCGAAATGTATATATATTGATTGAAGATCTTTTTGTGGAATATTTTGCGTAATAGTTTCGCCTATTTCATATACATTATTACTATTTGTTGCTCGTAATTCATCAAAAATAATAGATCGTAATTTTTTCTGATAAAAACGATGACCATGATGAAAAAATGTTACTATTACTTGGCCATCTATTGAAAAAGAGAACGACATGATGAATATGCAGAACTTGAGAAAAAAAAATGGTTGTTGGCATTTTTCACTGCTTCTCATGTTTCAAGTTATCAAACTATGAAAATATTTATTAGTTGCATCATTAAATATGTGGAAGTGACAGAATACTATAGATTCTTTTTTCGCTGGTTAAAAGAACACATGTTGTCTATATTCACGTATTACGGATGGAAGTAAGAGATTATGTTGAATTGATGAGAAGAAAAAAGCGAAGGAAAAACTGAAAATAAAAATTTCCAATGATGAAAACCAATTAGTCATCGTACATCTGATTGCTAGGAAGCAACAAATATTTCCATTAATTTTTTTAAATACTTGTTTTCATCGAAATCAAAGCACTCAATCAGTTATCTATTAGTCATTATATCAAGAATCATTTTGTTTTGTAATTTACATTACACTTGATGTTTTTCAACTTATGTGATTTCATTATCTGTACTAATCGGATTTCCCTATCTTTTAAATCCTACCAATTTTTTGATCTTTTTCTACTCTACAAAGATAACGTAATTTTCCAATTTGAATTGTTAATCTTTTGATAGTTGGTAGATAACTAATGCCAAGGAACAATTCTCCAAAAGTAACCTGGAAGTAGACAAGAATATTTCTTCTCGAATTATACAACACAATCATTCATACTTCAGGAAAATTTTTAAAATGAACCAATTGTTCATATTTAGGTATCATTGATGGATTCAAACAAATGACAGCTTCAAACATGACGTCTTGAATACCAGATCGATCAACACAAAATAGTAAAAAACGTAAAGATTTAAATCGAATATTATCATCATCCAAATTGAACTGTAGAGATTCATCACATATTAATGTATTTGTTGAAGTTCGCCACAATTTTCTAGAATGGTTACAAAAATAAAATATAAAAACTAATACACTACCGAACGGTTAACAATCGCAAACTGACTTCGTCGTTTTTTCTTGTTGTTTTTTCCATGTGTCTAATGGTAAACTTGTTCGACGTTTACTTCTGGCATCGTAAAATTTTTTCAGAATGCTATTTTGTAATAATTGTACATGAATAAAAAACTGGGCATGGTCATCAAATGTTGGATGTCGTGTAAAGTATTCACCGTTATTGATATGAATTATCAATATATTTTTTGTTAAATCAATATTAAGCTTAACAGAGACTTGAGCATAGAGGGATAATGAATGAGTAGAAGGTTCTATTCCAAGTGTACTACCATTGAATAATGAGCAGCAAGCCGATTGAGAACTACTATTTTCCTCCGTTGATGGTATTACATGATCACGGCCCTAATTGAAATAATAAAATTTCATACTCATATTATAGCAGACGATGTGGACTATCATTCAGAGATGTGTTTTCATGTTTATAAAAAAACAATTGGGGTTTCGGATAGAGAATATGTTCACTGTAAATGATGATCAAACTTTGAGAAAATACTTACATTACTTATTGGTATACCATCAGTAGTTAATGCTGTTCCATAAGTTGGTTTTTTTTCTTCTTTCGTATTATTCTCGATTCCCTTTAAACTATCAATATCATTTGCATTAATAATCGATTTATAACATAATGGAGCAACTACACATACCTATCTTGTTGAGACCCAGAAGCAAATAATACATGCTTTTCTTTGTCTTGATCAAAATAAAAAATGATTCTAAGTTATGCTTCACACTGCCATATCTTACAATCGACACTTACCTCGTTTCTGTTTAGAATAATATCGCCGTCGTAAACAACATTGGAAACAAACAAGACAAAGAAGTGTACAACCAACAACCGAAACAAATATTACAACAAGAACAACAATTATAATTTGTTCATTTGATGTGAATGATCGTTGCCATGGAAGTATAAGACTCAGTTGATCAAGAAAATTTTCGTCTTCCTCGTCTACACTTTTATTCATGACTACTCCGTCTGTATCGATCCGGATTTCGTTTAATAGGACGTATAGATTCTTGACAATCCGTCTTTCTTTTCTTCAATACTACATAATATAGAGGTGAAGCTGAGACAGCTGCAATTCATACAAATACAAAAAAACAATATTTTCGATCAAAAGCAGAAAGAATAACTTTTTCGTATTTGATACAGTACCATAGGATTCGTTTCTTTTTCTCTCTTTATTTCACGATAAAATATAGAGACCAATCGTAGAATGTTCTATGCGTCTAAGATGCATATTGATTTAAGCATGATTAATATGAAGGCTTTCTATTGATACTAATACATTAATATATACGTACAAAACAAAATTTCTCTTCACACCATAGACCTACGATTTAAATCTCAAGCATAAATATGGTCTATTTATTGAATGTTTGATACTGATTCTCTGTTGTATAAACCTTTTTTCAAATAAATATTTAGCCTTGATCAAGAAGAAAAAGAAACTGAATGAGACATATATATTTATATACATAGGTTAAGTTTATATTAGTAAAGGATAAAAAAAGTAAAGTTAATGACATAATGCAACTAATTAATTTTTTGTGACGTCACCAAATATCGTGTAATTCGATACATGTATCCATTTTTGTATATATATATCTATATATGTATATATATTGATTTCGAATTAAGATTCACGCAATTTCGCTAGTCGTTGACTTAATTCATCCTTAAAAACGAAATAAAATGGAAATATGAGCAACTAGATTACACAAAACTTAGATATATATATATACATACTTGTTCTTTAAGAGCAACAGAAGTACTCATAGCAGGTGCAGTAGGCATATTAAGATTAAGTTCAATGCCTGCTTCATCAGCCATCTCTTGCATAAGATTAGCAACTTGATCGACAGGTTGTTGTACAGTTGTCGCATTTTGCATAGCATCATCCATAACTTTAGTTTTCACTTCAAGATCTTCAAAGTTTTTCTCTAAACTATCCATTAATTTTGATGTTTCGGTAAGTGGCATGTTTGCAGTCACTTTTGACATTAAGCTAACCGTTTGTTTAAGATTAGCTGCCATCTAAAGAAATTCCCCTTTTTGTTTTTAAATTAAACATTGCCAATGTCAATTTACTTGTCGTTGTGCTGCGGAATTCGCTACACGTGCTTGTACACCATCGACACGAGCTGCCATTCGTTTACAATTCAATGATTCACTATGATGTCGGATAGCATTCTCTGCATGAATTTTAGCTGCTTCAATGTTGCCTTTCATCAATGCTTTTTTAACTTTTTCACGTTCGGCTTTCTCCTGTTTATCATGTGTAGCCGATTGTCGCTCGAGCATTTTGGTTTGCATCTTAAATTGAAATGCTAGTTTATCTTTGATCAAAAACAAAAATAATAGCAAATTTTTACATTATTATCAAATACAAAAAAAGATTTATTACATACCCGACATGATGTCAAATGTTTGTAAGGGTTCGTTGATTGAAGAAGAAGATATATATCTGGAATTCCAAGAAAAGATATTGTTACCTTAGATCACGTACTAATAAAAATATCGCCATCACTTCATCATGTTCTAACTGAATTAACGATTAAAAAAAATAGTGTAAAACACTCGATTTCTATAAAGATGGTCCTACATGTTCTTCAGAACCCCTACTAGAATATTGCTATCGCTATTACTCAAGAAGTTGTTGTCCATTGTAATTTTACTACAAAGTGCATAACTATACGATATCGTCGTCAATGATCTTGTAGCATAGTTTAATAGTAGATACGACGAGAATAAATAATTTTCGCTAATAAAAATGCTAAAAGGTAAAATTGATAATAATATTTTTTGACAATAGATAAATCTCACTGACTAATTTTCTACGTTTCTCTAAATTGATTGGTTTGCGTCGTTACTGAGCTGAAAAAAGATAAAGGACTCACTATTGACAATAATGAAGATCTAAACTATCAGTGAATAACTAGCAATTCGTTAGAAATAATAATATCAACGAAGATGTGAAATGAAATATTTTCCTGCATGTTATTTAAAGGAATGCGCGTGTTTCTAATTTGTTTTGTTTTCAGTTGAGTCTTCAATGGCTAAATGTTTCATAATCTAAAGAAAAAAAATCATGATTCATATTTTTCTTCTTGTTTTATGAGTTTTTAATTATCTCTTCCTAGTTAGTATAGTTTATTTTTAATTTTAACTTGACGTTTCGGATAGTAAAACCATCCTTCTTCAGAAGAAAATTATATATAAATGAAATGTATAGATTCAATGCATGCATGGTTACATATTTCTTTCTGTATATATATATATACAGAAAGAAATATGTAACCATGCATGCATTGAATCTATACATTTCATTTATATATAATTTTCTTCTGAAGAAGGATGGTTTTACTATCCGAAACGTCAAGTTAAAATTAAAAATAAACTATACTAACTAGGAAGAGATAATTAAAAACTCATAAAACATGTCCAAAACCTTCCTTAACCGAAAGCAATATTTTTCTTCCTTAGAGTTTGCAATATAGACTGCTGTTGCTCAGCGCACGGATCTTAAATATATGAAGAGATGAATATATGACATCAACTTCGTAATTCACCGAAGCTGTGATAAACTCTAGCAACTGCATCTAGCAAACAGGAATTTCAATTGGCTATCGATGCAGATTTTAAGAATCACGAAGAACAATGTTCGTATCTTCAAGAAAATACGTACGCAGCTATTTTTTGTTTATGATCTTGTAAATTAATGTGCATTTCGGAAGTAGGAGCTACTTTTTAAACATCACTTTCAATTGTAACCACTCGTGTAAACAGTAACTCGCGAAAAATGACCGTTATTGATGTTATGAGTCACAATTATGAGAAGTTATGACGATCGTGATGATTCATGTCTGAAGTTCTATTACTTGAAGATATGATAGCATTTGTCTTGTGTCGAAATATTTTGAATAATGAAAAATGTTTGATTTAAAAAAAAGCGTACAAGTATATAGCTATTTCTTCCCATAGATGTCACTACGTTGCAGTTGAAAATAACGCCACAGGATATAGTGAATGATCTCTAAACATATTCATTCTCTCCTTCGATCAGATATTTAATATTTGTAAGTTTAAGTTATAAATCAGTGCAGAGTAGTAATTAATGGATATAGAGTATGCGATTCTTCTTTAGAAGGTGTATATGAATGCGACTGGGTATAGGTGTGACCAGGAGGGTGTGTTGTACGAGTGTATTTCTGTGAAGGTATGGGTTATATACGTAGGATGCGATTGTAGGTACCGTTAAAATTGGTGCTTCAATTGACAACTGCACTTTGATATCTTTCGAATTTTGTTTTACTTTGAAAGCGAAGAAAAATCTCAGAAAAAATCAAACGAAAGACTAAATTCCACTTTAAGTTCACTTTGCGCCCAGGTCGAGAAATCCGACGACAGAAGGTAGTCGGAATCTATACTGGATTATGTGAGATATTATCAGAGTCCGATTTAATCCGATCGGATTCATGCCAGAATCCAGTGACCCCAGGTCGTTCGTTCCGGAGACCGGATCCGCCCGGAACCCGCAGGAAACGGGATATTTTCCGGCTACTTCCAGCTGGTTCCGGTGTACTTCCGACCGGAAAAATCACTGGAACATGGAAGCAGTATTCCGGCCGGAATTATCCGTACCCGGAACCTGAATATTCCGGGCACTTCCGGAAACCGGAAATTTCAAGGAAATACCTTGGATCACCAAGGAACCTACCGGAACTATGCCAAGTTCCGCCAGGATCCAACCGAAAAATACAATAATCCGGTAAAGAAGTATCGGAAAAGAGTCGGAAATCACCGTATTCCGATCAAATTATTTCTGCTTTAGAAATCAGGCCTCCGCTTGCAAAAAAATTACATCACATCTTAAATTCTCATTTATATCATTCCTTGATATCCAAATCATCATTTTACAAAAAAAGACCTTTAAAGGTCTTTTTTGGGATTTTTTTCTAATTCCTTTAATTTAAGGACTATGTCCATGATCTGGATAGTTTACCGTATTTTGATGGGGTCGCTTGAAAATTTCAGATGTATTACTTAATGTGTTATCGATTTCAATGCATTAATTTGTATTCGAAATTTTCTGATAAAAATTTGAAATGAATGGTCCTTAAGAGACTTTAGTAGCTTCACTTACCTTGATTGAAGACTCAGGAAAGTCTCAAAACGCTAGTGTTTAACAAGTGTGGTGCTCTTACACATATCGTTTTCGGTTTGCCAAAGTCTAAAAATCTGATTTTTAGATCTTCGGACTGAAAATTCCTATTTTTGTGACAGAAGCGAGTTTGTAGAGAAATGTATAATGTTTCACTAGAATTATATTTGTTTCCAGGGTATGTTCTGGTGTTGTTTTAGGCTTGCTTAAAAAAGAAGTAAAAGCTGGATTCAAAATTCGGAGACTTTACTTAGTAATTCTGAGTATTTAGCGCTGTTTGGGAAACGGCCTGATGAGTTTTCGGGAGCTTAGCGGAAACGGTCAGGTCTGAGCCGTGTTCTCTCCGAATGGGAAAATTGCTTTTTCCGTTATCGGTATCCGGTCCGGAAACGGTCGGATTTGGACTGTATGTGGTGCGGGCTTGGAAACGGTGTTTCCCGACGACGGATCCCGTATAGGAAACGAGAGCCGTACCCAGGTCGAAGAATCCAGTGACCAGGCATCCGGTCCGGATTTCATTGGGTTTTGTTGGAATCCGACGAGAACTGATAGAGATCTGTGAAAACTTATTCGGATCCAGTCGGATTTTATATCGGATTCCGGGTCACTGGATTCCCAGTTACTTCCGATCGAATCCTGTAGGTATTAAGGCGACACGATAGGATCCGATTACTCACCTTCGTTCTGGGTATCCGTGGATACACTCCGGTGCCCTGAATTGCGGGAAGTAAGCCGGATCCGGAAGCCAGAACCGATTTCGGAAACCCGCTTCCGGAATACGTCGGAATAATACGGGATCCGGCCGTTTCCCGCCGTACGTCTCGGACTTGCGTACGGAATCCGACAAGCGTTATCCAAGGAAAGGATCTTGCCAGATCCAATAACAGAATCTTCCCGAATCCTATCAGATTTTTCAACGAAACATACCAGATCCGACTGGATCTGGTCGTAATCAACATTGGACACAGCGACACGTATCGATACACCAGTACACAGGAAAAAAAACAGTCTTCGACTAAACCCCGAAAAAAGGTTCTGAAGATTTCTAAAAGCATCCTCTGACCTTCTAAAGCTTAATCAACGAGTCTTTAAAACTACAAAACCTAAAAAGATTCTTACAGAGTATCCAGGATAAGAACCATCTCCCACGAAACCTTTTCCTAATTTTCGTACAGGACAAAAAGGCTTCGTTGAAAAATACGGAACGTTAAGAGTTGCGTCTTAAACCCTAAGGGTTTCTCCAGAAATTGCTATGGTTCGGTAGGAAACCATCAGGGTTTAAGACGAAACTCTAAAGTGTACGTATTTTTCAACAAAACCATTTTCTCCTGTACGAAACTTTAAAAATTTTTCGTAGGAGATGGTTCTTATCCTCGATACACTGTAAGAACCTTTTTAGGTTTCGTAGTTTTAAAGACTGGTTTATCAAGCTTTAAAAGGTCAGAGGATGCTTTAAGAGATCTCCGGAATCTTTTTCGTGGGTTTAGTATAAAACCATTTTTCTTCCTGTGTACCCATCACTAATTTTACAACAATATTGAATTGAAACGCCATACGAGCAAAATTAGAAGCACCGTAAGCGACCATGAATCACCGTGAATAACAGTAAACACTAAAAAATAAGTACTTTCCTGAACCCTCTAAAAAGGTTCAGTAGATTCAAAATAGCATTCAAATGACCCGAAATGCTTAAAAAGTGACTGTTCAGTTCCACGAAACCTCGAAAGGTTCCTCCCGCGTGCCTACGGGCCGAACCCTTTTCTACGGAACCTTTTTCAAGTTTCGTTGAGCGGAAAAAGTTTTCGAAAGAAAACGCGAAACATTTAGAGTTTCTTCTTAGTCCTCAATGGTTTCGCAGTTTTTTTCTACGAAACTCTAAGGGTTTCGCATTCCTTTCGAAACCATTTCTGCTCTACGAAACTTGAAAAAGGTTTCGTAGAAGAGGGTTCAGCCCGCGGGCACGCGGGAAGAACCTTTCGAGGTTTCGTGGAACTGAACAGTCACTTTTTAAGCATTTCGGGTCATTTGGATGCTATTTTGACTCTACCGAACCTTTTTAGAGGGTTCAGGAAAGTACTCTTTTTTTTTACAGTGAAGTGCTTCGCTCACGACCGCATCTTGACATAAACCAAACTCAAAAGATAGAAACAACCAAACAAAATTCTCTTGAAAATCGTTTTATAACAATAGTGCCTCAAAAGGGATTTTGTAATAAACTGCATCACCCACACTGACCAATGCACTTTGTGGAAACGACATCACAATGAAAGGGGTTGAAAGGCCTTCGGCTACATTGATCCACTCATTTGCATCAAAAACACTAAGTTAAGAAAACCATTCAATGCATTACTCACACTGAGCAATGCACTTTGGGAAAACGACAACATATCGAAAGGCGCTCACACGGGTTTCCCCTACCATCATCCAGCCAATACCACCGAATAATAATTAATTTCGATTACTTACCCACGCTAATGTTTATGAAAGCGTCATCGAAAACACGAAAAAGTGAGAACAAATAACTATACCATTTTTCAGCAGTCACAGTCTTTTTCAGTCCAGTTCCACATGTATGAAACTTCGCAAACAAAAACTGACATTCAATTCCGATCTCACACCTCAATAATCTACTACAACCTTCTATTTGAATCGGTATTGAACGTCAAATAAACACTATAAATATGACACCGTCGAATTTCCTTGACTAGAATTCTGACCAATGAGAGCTCCCCGACCAAAATCGATAACAGATTCGGACTCGTAGGCATCGATAACAGATCGCAGACTGTTATCTGAATTTTGAACGGCGCTGAATTAGGATATCGAGCTTACCAAGGTCAGAATTCATAGGCCGAATCTAATCGAAAGCGATGGCATTCTGTTGTCGGAATATTTCTCATTGAGAATGTCCTCGATAGAATCCGATGGCTCAGTTTTGATCTGGTTAGATTATATAAGGTGTCGGAACCCGACGAATTACTTGAAGGAGCCGACTGGATTCTGGCCGTCGAATCTAGTCGGATCTGTTTTTCTGAAATTATTCGAAAAGGATAACTCGGATTTTATCGGAA
This sequence comes from Rotaria macrura, assembly GCA_900239685.1. Taxonomy (NCBI): domain Eukaryota; kingdom Metazoa; phylum Rotifera; class Eurotatoria; order Philodinida; family Philodinidae; genus Rotaria; species Rotaria macrura. The sequence goes on along the minus strand of OENT01000421.1, from coordinate 17,614 downwards.
GTGTTAAGATCTAATCAGATCCAGCCGGATTCAATCGCCGGAATAGGTCTGATTGAGGAAGTGTCCGACGGAATCCGATTGCTCACTTTCGATCTGGGCGTGTATCTTAACAATCCTCAAGTATTTGGTATTCGTAACTAAAGTCATGTAGCACTTTAGGTTTAAACTAACAAGTTGTTCTTTGTTGAAAATTAGTTGGTTTCACATATACTACTCATATTACTTCAACTCGTAACACAAAGTTTCTTCAATCTTTAAAAAAGAAGATTTAATAGCAATTTGATTAAACAAGACGATCGGAACAGTTTCCACTTCTAAAAATCAAACTTTATTCACGAAAACTTTAATAAAATAGTAAATAACACACATACAAATGAAAGTCATAATTATTTTCGTTCTAACTGTCTTTCTTTTTAATTTGAAGCGGTACCGTATAGGGCTCATTGGTTGATTCCGAGCAAATGTCACCTATCGAAAATTCTAGATCGACACAAGTCGGTTCATCTGGATCATCCAATAGATTCAAATCAAACATATTCAACTCAGCTTTCGGAACAGCAAGTTTTTCTAAAGCTTCTTCCAAAATCGTCAATAGAAGCGTTTCCTTTGTGGCTGAAATAATAATGGTTCTATCTTCATAGCCAATATTACATTTGATATCAGCAATCGAAATCAATTTCAGTTGCACATCATCTAAAGATTCAGCTACATCTCCCAATTCAAACTCAGGACTAACCTCTGAATCATCAGCAAGCACTAAGTTATACAAGTCTGTCTTCAATTTCCATCGTTCGCAGACAATTTCATGAACGCGACCTATAGACATTGATGACTCGCAAAACAATTCAATTGAATTGTTTTGCTCATCACAGTTCACCATAACACGTGCTGGTAACTCTTGATGGATTAAAATGAATTCAACACTATTATGTTCACTTGCTAGAAATGAATTTAATGGAGTTTTACGTGATGGAACAAATTCCTTTTTATAGCTAAGGTATTGATCTTCAGCAATGCTTTTATTATTCTTATAAACATCATCCATTGTAGCATCGATAAGATATCGTTGATTTTGCATACTCTCGTCAGCAATGGCGATAAGCGCATCATTAGGTTGCTGAATCGATACCAGACACGTCTCATGACTTTTTGCAAGGACAAATTTTGTATCATCTATCATAGATAAGTTTAATTTTTCGAGCAAAGTCATTTTGGTTCCACAAGACGCTAAATATGTATGAGCATCATTGACTCCAATTATTTCTAATAATTGTTTAATTGTTATATTTCGATGTGGAATAGGAATCGGCTTTTCTTCAGGATTATCATAAGAAGTAATTTTAATAAGAGTCGAAATTTGAAAATGAACCGGTTTATTTGTCATCGCAGCATAATCACTGATTGCATTTTTCATATCGGCATCATCGAGACTCTTCAGTTCTGGTTCATTCGATAGGAAAATTAGACAACAATCTTCAGTAGATATTTTCAAACCTAATTGATTTATATAATTCGGATTCTTTAGAAGACTATCTACTGGACTTGATTTAAGAATACGAATCCTAATGCTATTCTTGTCATACGAAAGTATTACATCTATTACGTCTTCCCCATTCAGAACGTCGACTGTAATAGATTCAGCTTGACCAAGTACTGAAGACATTGTTAGATCTTCATTGATGACCTGTTGCTGTTGTGCATTCCAAAAGCAGTAACTGTCAACAGTCGATTCTGCATCGACATCGAGAAATTTCAACCATAAACTCATTTGTTTCAATGTTGATAGAGGATGAAAACATTGACTTTGTGTTCCGCCTGCAAGAAAATAGAAAAGTACAAAACGATCGACTGATGATCTAAGTGAAACGCGTACCTTGACCTGTTGTAAGAGTCACTTCACAGCAAACATTGACATCTTGTCTACATAGAACGACTTGGATTTCAATCGATTCCTTTTCAGGAACTCGATAAATCTGACCAATGTTACAATCTTCAGAAATGAGTCGTCCAAGTGAATCAAATACACTGAAATAAGTTTCTGGTGGTGTAAATGTTAATTGTTGATCAACAATGAAACGATTGAGGATCGTTGTTAATGTTGCTTTTTCTGTCGCGTAGTATTCCGATGTCTTGTTTTCACATTGTAATACTATTGAAATTAATGCTTTCTTTTCCACAGCACGATATTCTTCTTCTACAGTTGGTAATACACCACGAGTATCGGTCGCCATAAAATCCACCAACATTTCAAATGGATCAACAATAGCAATAGTATTCGCATCATATTTTTTTTCGTTAAATATTGTTTTAAGTTGTCCGTATAGTTTATCAGATTTGCTGAATACTTTCTTTCCTGGTTTACCGTCTAAATGTGTAACGGAAAAGCGTGTATTAGGTGGTTTTGATGATAATTGTTCTTGTCGCGTTCGCATATCTTGAAATATGGCTGATGCTGATAGTGGAATTGGCTTTATCATCAAGGCAGATATGGATGTATAGTAGATTTTTTCCTCAAAACTTGACTGCGATTGGACTCCCTGAGGTTTGGATAGAACGCCGACATCGTTTTGAATATCAATATCCAACAAATCAAGGAGACTAGCAGTACCGTTTTGTGCTTCTCTGGTAGTAGATGGTTGCTGATAGTCAGCAATTTGAGAATCCTGGTTTTCATTCGGTTCTCCACGGAAACAAAGCAAATCATCATCTTCCTTATTTCGAAATAGTTGAAAACTGTTCTCCATAGGCTGATCTATATTCTGGATATCAAAACGAGCATTCCAAAGATGAACAGTTTTTTCTTCGATATCAATCATTTGTTCTTGCAATTTAGTTCGAATTTCAATCAGTTTCAGACACAATGGAACATAATTTTCACATTTGATTTCACCAGGTATGAGTGATAGAATCAGACTGTCAACATCTAAAATTTTGCACGTTTCTGTAAAAGATTCAGCCCATTGAGTTTCAATAAGTTGTTCCACATCTTTCAGATCATCCAAAAGTTCTGTTATTGCCCTTATCTTCGCTCGAAATTCTTCTTTCGTAAGTTTATCATTGGAATTCATAAGCGATGATTTTAAAAGATGATCCAATTCATCGTTTAGTGTCTTATGGAGAGGAACACGAATCAAATGAGATACATCGATGTATGCAAGTTGAAATCGATTAATCGATTGTCCGTACAATTGATAGATAACTTTGATTTTCGCTATTGGAAAATCTTTAATTCCATATTCTTTGAACTGATCAATAAATCGATGGTCATAATTAGTTTTTTGAACAAATTCCGAGAGACTCATTGATGAGTAATCTTCAGGAGAGTTTTCTACAATGTCCATAATTCGTTGAAGGAAATTCGATTCATTCTGAAGCTCATGGAGATCCTTTTGTTCTAAATGATTCCATTCATTGGCTACTTGAGCGATGGAATTCATATCGATATCATTATCAATTTCAAAATTATTTGCAGTAACTAGCATTTTTCGTTGAGTATAACATCGATATTTGCCTTTGATATGCTGATAATTGATACGGCAATACAGTAGATACGTTCGAATAAGATACGATTGAACATAAAGAAAACTAAATTTTAATGGCGTATTCAAATTTAGAAAGTAGTCTTTTTCATTTTCGAGACTTGCACGAGATAATTGTTCAATCCAGCTACAATCTATTGTATTCAATGTAATTACACCCATATTTTCTTGAATTATTTGTAGAATAGATATTTCTTTTTCCGATAATTCCTTTATAATATCTTTCAATGGTCCTAAACCAAGTGAATCACTATGATTGCTTATTTCAGTTGACAGGAATCCAACAAGACTATTATGATAATTCACAAGAACACTAAAACGAACCAAAAAAGATACATGTACGAGACATTACTTCATTCATATTTATTCTCGAATATATAATCATCAATTCCCATAAGAAAAAATCGTATAAAGCTATCTTTGTAACCGATTTTTTTCTGTTCGAATTTATGTTTTCCGCATACGTATGTCTGAAAATGTAGTCATGCAAACTGTAGAATATTCTGTTGATATGAGAAAACAAGTGATGATCAATTGCTTCATCTATATTTGCATAGTGCTTGCACATTAAGCCTACTATTGATGAGTCTAATATTTGTCATCAAATTTAAAATATATACTCGATTGAAATAGTAAAACATGAACAGGTTACAAGTGAGCCCGAAGTGTTAAATTTTCAAGTAGTTTCAAACTCTTTCTCCTCTTAGTAATTTCAATCTTTTGTAAGATATTAAGAAAAAAAATGGTGCCATATGGAATTTCTGTGAACAACCAATATCACGAACATAATGATATACTAGTTAAATGCAATGACTCGAACAAATATCTTTTTCTCTAGATCACAGATATTTATGAAAAATAGGATTTTTCTACGTAAGTCTCAAAACTAGTTTATATACTAAGAATCTAATATCTTAAGGAAAGTTAATCACAGTTTGGACCGAAAATTTCATGCTTCAGTTATTTTTCATATTCTCGTCCAATAGACCGAGAATGCAATATAATGACCCCAGAATACAGAATAAAGATCTCGTACTAAGAACATTTTAAAGATGTGCACTTATACGAAGACTTCTAACGATGAACAGGATATGAACTAGAGAAGTTTTTGTATGAGCTTAAAAACCACAGATCTTAAATCAGGATCTTCTATAGTTTCGGTTTACTAATCAATGACAGAACCGATTCAGTGCAATTAGTGCACACACTAATACGCTTAAACATGTCGTTTAAAAGAAAAACAGCATATTTTGTTAGAGTTGGCGTTTCAATTTTACAGTAAATGCAGATGCTAACGTACTCAATACTTCAGTAAATATAGTCATATTCATGCAATCAGTTCGTCTATGCCTAGAATTGATTGTCCATATTTTAATCAGCATTACGAATATTTCTCTTACTACAATAAATTAATTCATTGAACGAGAAAGAAGTTTTGTAGGCTTACCTCAGTATACGCATAACAATGTCTCCTTCGTCATAATTGTCCGTTTCAACTAGATAGCTTACTGGTGTGTCATCACTTATCGTTTCAAAACGTTGAGTAATGTCACATGCACCTGGTCGAATTTGTCCATTAGCAAATCTATGATAAGCATTAACAGCTTCAATACCATTTTTAATGATTGCATCATATTTATTTTCCTGATTTGGCTGACGTAGATGATTTGAATATTGAGAAGCTCGTTTGTATAATTGTTTTAATGTCACGACATGAAATTCATCTCGTTCTATTAATTGAGTAAAAGTTCGATGTAAGAGAACATGTAATTGGCTCAAAGCATGAATATATCGAGTCATTTTAAGGAATTCGAATGAATCAAGTAATCTTCGTAAAATAGCTAGAGGTAATACAGCCAATTCTGGATTACATAACTCAGTTTTAAAATGAATCATTTCAATTACAAGAGGCATTTGAGATACATAATTTTGTAAATTAGTCTGTTGTTGAGATTGTGATTGTACGGTATCGATTATTTTTTTATATTCGGCTAATTTTTGATTCGTCGTGTAAAAAATTTTACTTTGAAAGTGTTGTTCAGCTTCAAGTTTTTCATTATTTGTCTTATAAAGTGGTTTAATCCATGGATTTCGATCTCGTTCACGAGTGAATTGAGCAAACAATTCAAAACAACGATTAAATAATAGACAGGCATCATCTTGATTGGATTGTGCGGAGAGAAAAACTTTCGTCGATAACAACCGAGTACAAATAAAAGCACATGTCTTTGCTCGAAGACTTTTATTAGCCATACCTTCTAATGGATCAACTGCATGCTTAGCAAGAATAGGATGATAGAGATTGTCTACCGATGATTCATACAATAATAAATGCCAAGCCTAGATGACCAAAAGACAATTAATTCCGTTTTTATCCTTCAATAGACTTACCATAGCACCGAACGTAGCAAAATAAGCAATATAAATTGCTGGAACACTGAACTGATTTCCTCCATGAAGCTGCTCTAATTCTCCTCTTTCATTTAGCACACATCCACAATCATAGTGAACACCATTACGCATAATAGGACTAGTTGCAGTCGATCCAAAACCTATCATAGAATAAAAAGTAAATATGTTTTATGAAATGTTGACAACATTCTATTCAGCGGTATTTACCATACGTCGTTTCAAGTTTTAATGGTTCAAATGCAAATGTCCAAAGAGGACTTTCTTTTCCACTGAGTAAAATCATAGCCAAAAGATTAACAAGTGTATGACGAACAGCTAATTCTTGTAGATCTTCATAATCCATTTGAAATATATCATGAAGATAATTTTTATCTGTAGGATTATTATCTGTTACAAATCCAATCATATGTTGTTCAGGTTTTAAAATAGCACGAAATACTCGTTGTTCTTCATCACATGGTTGAAGTGTACTTTCAATAATGGTATATAAATTATCCAGAGAATTTAAGTTAGCGTTACAATAATAATTATAATAAATATTTAATAATAGCATAACTTTTATTTCAATCGCATTAACAGTAGGAGGATTTGAATTTAAGTTCGATTGTATCCAATTAGTTAAAGGCATCCAACGTTGTTCAATATTATTATTTTGAACACATTGGTTGATTAATTGTGTTAATTCATAATAGGGTTGATGTAATGCAGGAAAAATAGATGAAGTTTGATCAGTTGTTAATGTAAATTGTAATTGATGACAATGATGTAAATATTTATTATTTTGAGCGTTATGTGTCGTTACAAATAGATCATATAATGTATTAGCCCATTGAGAATTTACACGTTGAATACGTTCCGATTTAAGAAGATCAGTAAGATAATTCCATGATTGTTTGGTAATTATAATTGACGAGAAAAGTTGAACATAATTATTGAGTTGAACAACAGGCATTTGAATTATTAAATATTGATTAATAACAGTCGTCAAAATATTATTAATCCTATCCTGATTTTCATTATTTAAATCCGATTGACATAATAACAAAGCTGTAGTATATAAAAGAAAATAGTCTTTTAATTCTTTGAACATTGTTTCTACAAGAGGAATTTGATTTGCATTGTTAATCTTTGGTGGCATTGCAAGAAGAATTTTATGGATTAAATCAACTCGTATTTTCTCATAGCTTATTAATCGTCGAAGGTGAAAAAAGAATAGATCAATTAAAATATAATTTTGATTTACATTAGTAATAACAGATGGATGATAAGGTAGTTGATAATCTTCGAGGCCTTCATTATTTATGCAGTCCATCATTATAGATAAAAGAGAAATACGATCCCAGGAATCGGTAAATTGTCGATTACCATTCAAACGATTCTGTCGACTATTTTCGATTAGAATCTCAACTAATTCATCAAACAGAAACTGTCTCATTGGTAATGATAAATGGCATGTTGATTGATTTAAAAATTTTAGTAGAGACATAATTTGTCGTTGTGGTGATCCTTTTGATCCTTTTAATGTTGTAATAATCCATTGTTGAATGTCCATCATTAATGTACCATTATTAACATTATTCGCTTGTAAATATTCATCGACTGTTTGAATAATGCGAGGTAATAATAATAAACAACTTGATCCTTCAAAATTTATATGACGACCATCAATATCATCTTGCATCAATGACGTATCATTTAATAATTGTAGAATAAGTTTAATTGGTTGTGGTGTTTTTTCATTAAGAAAAATTAAATAAATTAAATTCATAAATTCAATTTTCACTTTCATTTGAATGAATTCTAATCGCTGAAGAACTTTCTCTGATGGATAATATTTTGATATTAATGTATAACTATGAATCCATTGTTTAGGATCTTCATTATTTTGACATATATGGCAAAGATTAGTCCATACATGATGAAACATTAATTGAAATAAATTTTCTCGAACTTTTGAACGTGAAATCTGCTCATCTGAGAAAAGATCTCGATAAAATGATTTATTTGGATCAAGATTTTCTGTAATTCGACATGCTGAATAAAATGAAAGAAGATCGTCTTGATCGTATTCAAGGAATTGGTAAACATGAGCAAGCTGCCAAATATCACGATTAAATGCAGACTCTAATGAAACTTTTTCATCATCATCAAGTAACATGAGCCATTTCGAAATATGCTCAATTGTTTTTCCACATCGCATTTCATTATCATGGAAATTTTTTTCAATAATAGTGCAAGCAATTTTAATTGAATCATTTGTATACGATTGAACAATTGACGAAGAAATTATTTTAGTTAAGACTTTATCATTCGTAATCGATCGTACCAATTGAGTATGAAATTCTACTTGTGTATTATCTGCTTTATTGTTATCATCATAATAATCATCAAATGCTGTTGTTATTGGTGCAGGCGCCTGTACATCATAATAATCGAAACGGAGATCATCTTGTTTTTCTAAATATTGACAAGACAATAGGATTTAATCAACGAACAAACATCTTTACGATTAGTTCCATAAAAATGAATCTATGATTTTACTAAACATTATCGGAGATGAGGATATCGAATTTAAGGTATAAATTTGATATTCTAGTGTAGAACTTGCCAAAACATAAAGAAAATATATGTTAGCTTCTTTTTCATATGATGCTAAGCATTGTAGACATATTCTCATAGTTTCTGAAAAATCAAAAGCGGTAGTTTGACTCTCTTGCAATACTTCGTCAAAACTGATCTTCAAGAATATTAACTTCAATGCGGCGAACTTTTCAAAAGAACGAAGGACTTCAATATTTCCAATAACATTCGAAAACTTGCGAGCATCACAAAAAATTTAAAATAGAGCAAAGAAATTTACTGTTCACGGATTAATAGATGGGATTTCATTTTATTTTCTGTGATGAACACAACTTTTTGGGAATAAAGCAAAAAGAAAATACACTTAAGAGACATTTCATGAAAAAACTAGATATTTTGAAAACAGGGACGTTAATCAGTTTTGAGTCTGACCACATTGAAGTTGTAAATTTTATCAACCATTGATGAATGCAAAATATTAGTCTAAAGGCTTAACTTTGGTCAGCTAGAGCAGATGTATTCGAGATACCTTCCAAAACTGCACGAAAAGAGTGCAACAACGGACCTTATATCTTTCTCTCAACTGTTTTGTTTAAAAATCTTTCACTGTTCAAGTTCGGTCTTATATACCATTCGACACAACTTGGCTTGCTCTAGAAAACTGTGGGCCTGATATTTTCCTATCATTTCACTTTCGAGTCGAAAAAGTTCAAAAATACTGTTTTGTCATGGTACAGGATTTTCTCCGTTTTGAGTATTTTGCCGTTTTGTCGAAGACAAAAGAAATGTGCACGAAAAATTATAGAGCTTTGTAGCTCATTGAATTCTGCATCGAACTATACATTTGACACTGTTTTAAAATGTGCTAGCCATGAGAATATCAGAGTTGAACAGTGACCACTGACGTTATTTTTTACTTATGTTGACCATATAGCAACATATCTATATGCACAGATTATTTCTGTAGCTTCAAATGACATACCAACGGATGCAGCTCGAGCTCCTCTACAAAACCAAATGTGAAACATTGTTCTACGCGCAAAACTTAGAGAGAAAAGTAACCTTGGAAGTCATTTCAAAGAATATTAATGAATTCGTCGATAAAAATAGACCCAATGATTGAGTTCTTTCAGAAAAGAGTAGAAAACTGTCGTCGAATGACCTGAAATCTATCTGGTATAAATCAGCACGCATTCCCCTGTTAGCTCTTGTTAAAAATGCTTTGAAAATAAAGATAGAATTTCTTTTGAAAAGGCCTTGTGGGGGGGGGGGGGGGGGGG
>OENT01000420.1:87841-119351 GCA_900239685.1 Rotaria macrura | reverse complement strand
GATGCGTTTAGCAGTGTTTTCAGAATCCTGCCCCTTAGAAACGCGTCAGAATGTCGCTGTTTGCAACAATAACGCATCTATCCGCGTCGAAAATGCGTTTTTCGATTACATGGGTAGACAATCTCCCTATTCTATTTATTTTGTTTTCTTCTTTCTTCTCTGTTGTTAATCGTATTCTTCGATCTGTTAAAAACTCTGGAAAAGATTGTTTCATGATGTTGAGATTACAGATTTTGCGCATTTAGTCTTGCCTAATAGTATTATATATATATGTACTTGTGATTCTAAGAATTCAGTGACTCTGTGATAGTGATGGAGATAAGAAAGAATAAAGATTTTTCACATCAAAGAAGAACCATAAATAAATCAACGTTGAATAGAACCTTAATATCGGATGTGACATCAACTGCGTTTCTCTTAGAGAGGATGCAGTGAATAGAGACGACGGTTGCCTTATCAAGTATTGCGTGACCCTGCCAGTGCGCTTTTCTCTTCTGTTCGCTGTGTTTTTTAGGAGTGACGGGGGGGGGGGCGGAACTGACTTTTGAGTATGTCACGTAGAAGACGTTTTGGCGTATTTTATCATTGTTTATATTCTTTCATCGAAAGAGACACCTGTAGAACGACATTAAAGGTAGACGTACCTTCAACAGTGAGTTGAATCAAATCAACAATTTGTTCATATGATACCCTGGAGAAGTGTGAAATATACAAGATATCAGAGATATATGTCTCAGTTTCGATGGCAATGAAATTGATTTTAGAATGCATGTTGATACCCTCGATTCAGTAGATCATGAATGATTATTTACTACTATGTTTTATGCGGCTTTCACGATTTTAAATCACTCGTGTAGCCTTCATCATCTACTTGGAGTTTTTCTGAAAACATTGACATCCAAAGAATTTTAATTTTCGCACGTTAATGGGTGCCAAAAAAATTGTTCAACAACAAAGATGAATAATTTGCAATCGATTTTCATAACATGTTTCTATTTATATTTCTGCTCAGACATCAAACGGTGTATTTTCGTTTATTTTCAAATTGTAACTACGTATTAGGCTCCATGTATATTGAAAATCGAATTAGGCAGCTCATGAATCACGCGATGTTGTACCGCCATAGGAAGGATTAACTGTTTTAATGTAGAAAAAAATAAAAGTTAAAGTCAGAATTAGAGACTAAAAATGACTGAAAGTGAGAAGTAGATCCAAAAACAGTCACCGTCAGAATTAGAGGGAAAATTTGCTGGACCATCAGAAGTGCGGCCAACGTTTTTCTCATGACCTTAGAGTGTCTTCATTTTAACATCTCTATCTTGATAAATGAAAATGTACTTGTCTTGAACATTTAGATTACGATAGAACTTGATCCACTCTACCGAAATGTCTCTGATAGTTCTCCTCTATCTCTTAGCGAAAACAGTAAAAAAGGGGTTTTTCTTAAAATTAAGTTTTTTTATGCAATTTATTAGAAGCGTCAGAATTGAGGAAACTTTCCTGGTGACCATCAAGGTTAGGGAACTACTTCCTAATTCTGTCAGGTGAAGTCACTATTCGTATACCAATAGCATCAATACGAAAACATGAGAGATGTAGGATGAATAATATGTCATTTGAAAGAGGAGACTGCTGAGATTACCAAAATGTGGAAAAATTCAAGGTCACAATTCGATAAATAGCTTCCGGATTTGCATTTCTCGACCTCGATGACCTTTCGTTTAATCTCTTCAAATCCTATGTTTTACTTGAAAGGTTTGTTTTAGTAGAAGGAGACTAAGTTTATCAATTTTAAGAGTAAGTTACCTGCCATGGTGGATGCCAGATAAGAAACTGTTATCAACTGGGAGACTGAATTGAGACGAGTTTCAAGTCGGTATACCGACCAATCGAAAGTCTGAATCTGCTGGTTTCCGGTACAGATTCCGTCTGTGCTCACACCCGAACCCTAGCCCTTTTCTATATTTAGAGTTCCCCCAAGATTTTATAGTTCAGTATTATTTTTTTATTATCGTTATCTAAGCAATTTTTGTTATTGTCTTAGATTGACTTTTGCTTTCATGACTCATGTTTACCATAGTAGAAATACTACGTGATTTTTCTGCAATGGCAATTTGTTTTCTCATTGCCTCTTACTGTTCCATGTGTTAACCATTTTCATACAGTTATTTTGATTGTGTTTCTCTGCTCGTTTTTTCTTTATCTCTACTGAGTCTATATAAATGTCGATTGTTGTTGTTATTCCTCTTTTCCTTCATTGTAAATGCAGTTCGACCATGAAGATCACATCCAATCGATCATTTCTTTATCTTTACGTATTTCGTGAGTAGATTTACGTAGGAGGGTGTTTTCCTTTTCTATCGCGTATGTAGAAGGATTGGAGGATAACCTATGAGTTTATGTAAGACTCGTAAGTAGGTGCATGGGCTAAGTCTCGCTGTAAGATAATATACATCAGATCTCTCGTTCTTCTATTCGTCTCATTATTTTCTTATCGTTCTTTTTTTCTTGCGATTGCATTTTCAGTTGATTTTTCTCAGCAGATTGTGATTCGATAGTTGCGTCTTTGACCAAATGCATATGTTAGTTTTTAATAATCAATCAGTGTAAAAAACGAAAGTCGTATCTTGAATAAGAAAGAATATTTTATCTTCTCACTCTGAAATCTCGGTCAGTACTGAATGCCGTAATAGAAAATTGAGCTGAATTGGAGTATGTATAGTCAAAATATCGAATATGGTGGCACAGTAATATTAATAGTAATATTAATAATTTTATATATTGACTCAGAAGCCGTAGCAAACCAAATCCTTGTAGGGTATTTAATAGCTCATTAAGATCTGCCACTTTAGTACATATTCAAGGAAAAAGCAATTTGACACCTGAGTATGTTCCCTCTCCGAGTATTAAAATGCCAAAGAAAAGAATCATAGGATGCCTTTGTACTGTTTATTTTCTTTCATGAAGTTCATTGAAAAAACTGAATTTTTACTACGAAAAGTTAATAATAAATACTTTTACAAAATTGAATATTTCACGTCGGACAACCGACTGCGTTTTTATATATAGGCATGCTGTACCTGAAACGATACTAGGTAGAAAAACAAAAATGTCTGTACATATAAAGAAATTTGTAAAATAGTAATAATATTAGATCATAGACTGCAAGCTCATGAGAAAGCACCAGGGTAAAAATCAGTTGCAGATTTTCTCATGCATCCAAAACGGAAATCAATTAAATCAGATTTTTCTCATGGATTTTTAATCAATTACAAGCAAAATTAATCCCAATTAATAGAAATACTAAATAAAATGTTGTTTTGGGTTAAAAATCGATTAAAATGTTTCTAATATTGATCGATGTTCATCTAATTTTGCCGCTAATATTTTTTACATGGGACGTCGAGCCAGTGGATATTAACTTTGAAACATGGAACTTCAAGAAACTCTGAGAATGAGTATCATGTACTATCAAAAGGTGATGTCATCAATGTTGGCTAAGAAAATATTGCTTATCCTTAATTTGTACTTGAAGCAGTAGCGATACCATAGACAAGCCATTTACAGGAAAAAATTTGAACATATTTGAAACCACTAACGCAGAAAGTTAAATAAAAACAACTCACTATTTTTTAAACCTAATTTTAAAGAGATATTTCTTTAGAAATGCTTATGTCCTAATTCGATTTGTCTAAAATACCTGAAACGTTTTACATCTCCTATTGATATGTAAAGGTATTCATAAATAAACGAAAATTCCATCTCTCACAACTAAAACCAAAAAATGAAATAGCAGTAGCTAGTTTAATAATTAACAAGTTTTAACGAATGAACACAATCTTAACATAAAAGTGATTGAATACTTCGATAAATGGCCTTCATAGATCCACTTGAACTAAACATGAAGTTAATAGAAAATCATTCAAAAATAACACTTTATTTTGAAATGAATTTTCTTCTGTGGAGATTACAATGGGCATATAGGGCTACTCTCTGTAATTCATGACATTTTACTGAGCTGTGCCTTTCAAAAAAGGATAATTGAAGGAAGAATAACTAATCTAGAACTGAATTCTTAAATAGATATAATAAATCCCAAAAACTTGCTAGAGTTATACATTGGATAGCAGATTTTTATTCGGAAGGAGATGAAGAAATGTTTATCGTGTTCGATGTAAAAAATAATGTAATGCGAGACTGATGTTTAATCGATCATTCTATAAATATGAAATCGCTGTGAAATGAGTGACCATGCTATTGCTGCTGTGCATGTAAGTCTACGTAAAAATATAAATGAATATAATTTAGTTTTCTTTCAAATTCGAGATAAACAGAAGTTCACAGTGACAACCTTAGAACTCACATCGTTCTAATGTTGCGAAAACGATAATCCTTTGAATGATTCGAGTGTTCATACTTTTAAGAAGAGCAAATATAAATCAAGAATTATACTCCATCGGAAAAGTTGATCAACTCGAACGCAGAAAAAAAACCGAATAGTTAACGAGACAGTCTGTCGATTCTTCGATGTAAACACCAGATGAGCAATTTCAAATTAGCTCAAAATCGAGCACAATACATTTTGTGTACAATACCTATGATTACAGATAGACGTTGCTGACGATGAAATAGAATGGGAAAAGTGATACTTACGACAATGGCCTGAATTATCCATTTTCTCCTCAAATCTTTTGTGATCCCATCATCGCTGCCAATGATCTTAAATATAAGCGTACAGCAATTGAACAGTGTATCACGGAACATGACACCAGCTCATTCACTCGGCGGCAACTGGATATTGAAGAATTAAAAGTCCATCAATATTTTAAGAAATCCGATCTCTTAATGTCGAACCTCAACGACATCCGAGAACAATAACAAAAATATTGCTCATTAAATTGTTCAACAGCAAAGTTCAATGTTATCATTCATGCATAATATATGTGTCAATCACGGAGATTCTATGCAAGTCCACCAGCAGTGCGTAACATTTACATAGTTTTACCACATGGTGCTGAAAATATTCGTGTGTTTTGCAAATATTTCTATTACTTACTTGACTGGATGATTCCATGTGTAATTAGTTTATTTGTAACTTTCTTCTTGATATATGGCTTCTTATTTGGTCTGTTGATTTTTCGATAAATATACATGTATATTCTATTCTCGTATATGCATTTTATGGATTCTACAATTCTGAATTGTTTAAATATTACTTTAGTATGCTAATCAGCCCAAATTGAAGTAGGATTTAGCACTTTTATTAACATGTCGTTAGTGTTATCAGGCTGTGGTTGTCATTCTTTTCTTTACTCACATCCATATCTTGAAGCTCATCTAGAGATTGAAACTGAGAATACGACTAGTTCATAAACGAAAATGATGAGAATAGATTTTTTGTTCCCCCAAAACTTGGCCCGGAATCAAAAGATCTTACACAAAAATGTTTTTTTCGGAAATTTCCATATGATGATGGAGGTTGAGAAGACGCAGTTTTCTATTAGAATTCTATTTGAAATTGACGCGATCTTCGAAGGGAATAAGCATCGACAAAAGTCCGTAACAACGAAGTATATGAGTTACACGACAACATTCTTGTACTGAATATTGTTCCAGTCTTGTCTATTCTAGAAAAAACCCTACTTTGCTTTATAAAAATGATGTTACTTTGTAGACTGTACGAAACAGGTCTTATCAGAGGGAAAATATTCACGAAAAAAAATCGATATGAAATCAAGTGATATGAAGATCTTTTGATGTTTAAAACAACACTAAGTCACTTGACTTAGATGATACGTCCAATATAATATTAATTGATAGTTTTGATTTGATTTTATCGTTTATTTAATTTTCAATAAAACTCTATTGATATTAGTTGGTTTCGACAAAATCCTCTATTGTTTCTTAATGTAATAGACAACAATACTAATGATACCACCAACCATAATTAAAATAAGTAAACAGCCCATCATGATAACGGTCGATTTAATAATAGCTAACTTCGTTTTTCTTGAATGATACATATTTAATTGATCTTTACCTCGTTTCATTTGTGCTTGACTTCCGATTTCTGCATGTGCTGATGAAAATTTACTTGAATTGATCTCTTTGCTATGAACATTCTCAATTTTTACTTGTGTTGCAGCAAAAGCCATGTCTAGTTCTATCAGCAGATACAATAGTAAATAGGAATGAAACGGAAACAATACTTGAACACTTCCATCAAACATAATGAAAGACGAACTAATGTATACAGAACTGAAATTATCAGTATTCATGTCAGTGTTGATAGCATGACAACCAAAAGAAATTCGATTTTCATTTGATACATGAAAAACGATAGTTTTCAAACAATACAGTATACTTATGTAATCGAAAGAAGAAAGAGTTCATTTTTCTCATCAATGAGTTTATGGACTCATTGAACATTTAAAAAGCAAATAATATGAAGACAACTACGATTGCCATGTATTTTAAATGATTATTTATCTATACAAAAGCATTAATAACTCGGTTTTTATTCGAAAAAAAAATAAGTAACATAAACTGCTTCTATGAATCATTTTTCGTTCGCTAGTAAATATTTTAGTTTTTCTGTCCCAAATGACATCCAGTGAAATGACGTCGACACAGGTAGTATTAAGATTTATATTTCAGATTTTTGGAGATAACAATTTCAAACGTTTTCGTAAGACAACAAACGATAATAAAATAATACCATGAAAATCTATTTAGATGATTTATTTGGAAAAAAAACGGATTGACGACATAAGATCATCCTATTCTCACAACATGAGATAGATCTTCTGGCAATCAGCCATCTAAATCAATATTTCGTCTTCTTTATGTGTCCAAATTAAAGAAAATTTACGTCCCGAAGACTAATATGAAAATGTTGATTTATGATACTTCTTCGTGAATTTTGAAAGGCCACGCAACATTTCTAATGTAAATGCTGATTAAACATTCATTTTTTACGACCGCTATGCCTTATATATATTGATTGTAGGCAATTATATTTCTATGGTAAAATAAGATGTTGTCGAACTAATTTGAATTTCAATATAAAAAAAACAGAGTAAAACTGTCGAATCATTTTGATAAACTTTCATCAATTTGAGTAGAATTTCATCTGCAATTAAATTATTTGAGGAGTCAATTACAATATCTTGGTATGTCATGATTCTATCCACTTTCAGTTTATCTCAGACTTTTTGGAGCATTTGCATTGTCTCATAGAACCGATAGCAACATAGAAGAGTATTAGGAAAATGTTTTTTCTAACATTTCCATTTTTTCACATTGTCAAGACGTTGCGATGTTTCGCTCTATGTGTAAGGAAAGGATAGAATATAATTAACTGAAACTTTCTTTTGATCTTGTTACTTGCAAGAAGTAGCAACAATTGAATAGAACACAGTGATGATACTTTTTTTGATACTCTTCTGATTCGTTTAGAACACTCATCATGCGTATGGCCATAATTGATATTCTATACGAGTCAATAAAGGTATATTTTGTCGATGAATTCTTGAATTTCTTCTGATAAGTTGTACGTAAAATTTACGAGCAGCAAGAGTTAGACAGATTCCTCCTTGAAAATACTCATGCTAAGTTCTTCCAGCGTATATTAAAGTTATGATATGAAGGTTCCCACACATCAAATTCACATATATGATGAGCGGAGAGCATAGAAATTTTTTTTCTCGATTTAGAAACTATTCTGATATGTATGCATTTAGACTGTGTTTAATTCTTAATTGCTGTTCATATTGTTGTAGAAAGTATCTAAAAAGTATAGAGAACACAAACGAGAGAATGTGTGTATCTTGCCAATTTAGTGTTCATAAATTTTATTATAATATCTCCATTGATCTTCATTGGATAATTAGTATGAGATTTAATTGATGTCGATTTATACATAAGATCGAATCTTTGACTATTACATTGATCATTACGTATCAATCATGTGTCATTCAAAATTTCTATATCTGATTTTCTTTCGACTTCTCTCTTCGATTGTTTTCTATACTTGATCATTTTTGAAATGTATTTTTTTCAATCTACTTCTTTAATGATTCCTTCGAAAAATTTTATTGCGATCAGTGTTATATCGCCGATTGTATTGAAAAACTTAGATGAATGACACGTACCAAACCATGGTCTTCTGTACAGGAATGAAAAATAGTGACGACGAATATTCTTGCTGTTAAGAAACGGTGCCAAAATGATTGATATCTTGAATGGTTTTCTTTTGATACAGAGAAAAAACTAAGCTTAATAATCTGTAAACATCACGAAATGTTGAAAATATCCATTTCAAATCTTAAAACTCATCCATGTTTACCGACACATAGAATAGCTTTCATTCAACAATGAGATATTCAACTGAAAATTCCTGAACATCTCTCACTAACTAGAGTTGTTCCTATTCAAACATGAATTAACTCGAAAAAAAATAATTCGGATACACTACTATCTATAATTGTAATGGCTTTTTTAAAATACATTCTAAGTTTAAGTCATTTCCTAGTTAGTGACTAGAAGCATACAACTCATTGATCATATGCATGTAGAGAATATGATTTCTGGACTATGAGTATATGGAAAGGGAAATACTGGAAAGGCGATCGCTTTTCTAAATACGGATGTGTATATTAATTTCTTAATGAACAAAAAGGATTTCCTTGAGAACTCTTCCGATTTTTTGGAAATACCAAACTCAATAGGAAACATTCTACTTTAATATTATTATTGAAACCATATAGCATATTTTATAGATGTGGTGGTCTAGTCTCTCTTTGTACTGATAAATATTTAGAAAATCGACGCACTGAAGTACATAAAATAATAATGAAAATATGAGAACAAAACGGAAGGAAAAATTTTCATACTTTTAAACTTATAGATACACATTTCATGATGTGAGGATTCTACGGACATAGAGTTATACTCATCACCTACTTTTCGGTTCTACCAAAATCGATACGATCTTCAAGATGATGTTGTATAGTGCATTATATTTTCTCAATCGTTCTAAGGTTGTTTTCTACAAGAAAACGGAATTTCAGTTGGCTTATCTTTTAGCGTTGGATCTCTCTATCTTCATCTCATGGATAAACCATTCAATATATATATGCCTATTTACTTATTAGACAAATGATTATTTGAACAAGTCAAGAGTCCAGGAATTTTATACGACGTTGATTCGGTTGCTTTTTTTTCATTAAATATAGCATTCGTTTTCAAAAATAAAATATTTTTGACTGTACTCTTTTACGAAACTAAAAACTGCCATTGATCAAGTGTAATCAATGTCGAACGAAAGATGACTGTAAAGAAATCTTAAATATGCTATTCACATTTTAATCTCTTGTAGATTATTGAAATATATATATATATACATATACAGAGTTAGATGAATAACGCTGTTAATCATAGAAGAGCAATTGAAAATGATTGGCAACCACTACCATAGGTTTAATATATTATTGTGAGAGCAAAACAGAACAAACACCAGAAAGAAAAACGACATTTCTTTACACCAGAAAAAAGAAGAATAAATAATCGAATAAAATGCGAAACTAGATTACTAGAAGAAAAATTATAATTAGTACCCTCCAATGATTTGGAGACTTCTTTTTGATCTATTGGAAATTATTTTGTTGCTGAAGAGAAAAACAACACATGAAAATGTTCATATCATCGTTCTAACCATATGTGTATCAAACTACAGACTATTGCTATAATTTTAGTTAGGTCATAACTAGTATATCTTAGATTCAATTTAATTAAATTCAAGATATTCATTTGTATTATTTAAATAAAAGTATACTCGTTAATATTCACAGTTATCGAAAGTGCTTTTTTTTTGTTATGGTAATCATTGAAAAGTATGAAGTGAAATATTAGTAATCATCTGATTGTATTGCATATTGATATTCAGAAATATGACTTATTTTACTTTGTATCAACGCCATTGACTTTGTTTAACTAAATTTGATTTAGTCTAGTATGTATGTATTAGATCATAGTCACTATTAAGGGTCGTGTTTAATTGAGTAAGTTTCATTCTCAGACTTAAAAAAAAAGTATACTAATATTTGTTCTTGGGATTCTTAGAGAAGTTAATAAAATACACCAAAAACGAATAGCCTTGATATGTTTTGTTTGATTCTCAATAGCACTATTTAACGAATGAGTATGAGGCTTGAAAATTTTCTTTTTCTTTTTCGTACCTACGTTTAACATGTTTATTTTTTCCATGGCACCTTGTTGTCTTCGGTGATGAGGTGTTGATCGATTTCGTTTTGTTATATTTCTAATTCATTCGAATAACGTGAAAGAAAAAATTTGATATATACATGTTAATTTGGATCGATCGTAGCAAAAAAAAATTTCGTCATTCATAATACTTATGAAAGACAGTGTTTGATTTCGGGTATACAGTAAGGTAAGTATAATCAAATAGCTCATAGCATTCATTTGTATTGCTTGATTTCATTTACTAACCTAGAACATTATTGGATGCTACAATGTATAGTATCAATGTTGAAATGAATAACGCCATGTTGACACTCCCTGAGACTTTTTTTATACACAAGACGAAAGCAGAAAGGATCGATCAATATCAGGTGTCCTTCTTTCAATTTATATTTCTTACACGACACATGTTTGTAACATAGTTAAATAGAAGAGAAGTAAGATTTATGAAACATTTTCACTTGTATCTAAAGTCAACTTAGATTAGATTGAGACATGTTTTATTGTGTTTTACTTAATTCAGTTGAATCAATATCAATTTGTTGTTAATTCCGATTTTCTTGTTTGATCTATAGTACGCAAAAGATAACTCAAACAGATAGCTCTAAATCAATCATTACACTATTGAAATAAGTGTTGATGGTAGACCTAATAACTATTTATTGAAGGCTAGATACCAAATAAAAGACAATATTGTTGTAGACTTTAAGTTGAATGATCATTGTTTTATTTTTTTTTAACGATGAAAGCTTTTTATTTACATTGAATACGAACGGCTTGAATTGTCCCTCACCGTGATTTCATATATACGTTTGTAACAGCATAACTTATAAGGGAAAACGATTCCTAGATTGAACTGATATTTATAGTTTTACTTTGGTAATATTCAATATATGTTTCAAATGATACATCAGTGACATTCCACTCTTCGTAGTAGTTTCATTACAAAAGTGGTACACGCTGTCTCTCTCGATGTAATTTCTAAGTGGAAGCACAATAGCACATTGAAAAGGATACTGTTGCATTCAATTTGTGTGTTTATCAATTTTAGCTGATGTCTATTTTTCGCCTAAAAATAGTCCGATGAAGTCAGCATCACTGATGCAGGATTGTGTAAAATAAATTAATGTGGATGAATTGGTAGAGACATGTATCTAGCCTAGCTGCACTAACACACTCTACTCAGGATCATAGAAGTTTTGTTTCTTTTCTTAATCTATAAATGAAATACATTAATTAATATATACATTGCTGATGAGAATATTTTGTATGAAGGAACTGGTTGACTACGTACATTTGTATTTAATACTACAGTGTGTTTTATCGATATCAAACTATATCGATTTCAAGCACATAGAAGGATCCTAAATAAGAGTGACAACATTGAAAATAACCAGAGACGGAAATATTCATATAATTTGTTATTTTTGTATGCTATTTATTAAGAACCAATCGTAGCAATATGACGATTTTCTTGAAATAGACACCGCTTGTCAAACTGATACATCAGGTACTTCATCTCGTTAAACGAAAGAAGCTTAATAAGGTGAAACGTACTGACATTGCATACTGTCTCTCATCAAGTATTTCAAATGAAAAAAGAACGTTTTCGTTAACGAAAATTACTGATAAACTATTGAAAATTGATAATTGCCGTGAATATCTTCTATTTCTCCAAAGAAATTTATATCACAAGTTGAAAACGTTCTATTGTGGTGAACTATTACATGTTGCACTATCTTCTTCTTATGACTAAGTAGTACTTTCTACTTGTAAGAGATTAGTAAACATTTCTCTATCGTCGGATTAAGATATCCGTGAAAGATAATCTAAATATGTATCGTTAGTTTTATTTCCTAGAATCCATCGAACGTGGATCTGATGGATTCAATTCAACAATATAATAATCGACCGTGAAATTTTTAATAAAATATCGATGAATCATATTTTGGCAAGCAACATTTACTAAATACGATGACCAAACGAACTGCAACTCTATTTCTCATATTATGTCCGCGAGTCTTTCGAAATTGTTTTGTTTTTAGTATTCACTGTTGTTCGTTATTGTAAACGATTCATCTTTCAATGAAGAGTGATAGAAAAAATAAGCACTTCTTCGTACTATGTTCTATAAGAATGAGGAACGATGAAAATGTTCAATCGCACAAATATGACATTTCTTTGACAACGGCCATCGAAGGAGAATGACTTGATACATACGTATATCAACAGTACCCACTGTTTAAGTCACAATACCAGACCAATGACAGTATGAGTTATCGTATGTTCCTCTTATTACTGTGATTCATAAGAAGTAATATGTCACTCCAATGAAATTATATTCATACAACGACCTCATAATTGTAAGTTGTTCACTTGTTTTTTTTTCCTTGATTATGATTTGAAAAATTCCTTCTGATATTACCTTGTTACAAAATCTGACCTTTATTTTATGTATGTTTTGTTTTCAACAATAGAACAGAAAACAAGGTCGACTACGGTCGAAGAACGATATTTTGCTTTGGTGATGATGAATTATCTTTTGTTTTTGACTGGATTTCAGATTAGAGAAGAAAACGTCTGTGACATATGATTATTCTAGAAAAGTCGACTTTTAATTAAGTAGAGCACACTTCTTAACATCAAACATGTCTCATGCATTCAATTGGTTTCGACACATGAAAATTGCTCATAGGTCTTCAATTTTTTCCTTTTTCGCTTTGATAGTGTTAATCAAGTGTAGGATTCTTTACGAGTTCGTTTGTCAGTGATATTCTTTGAAAATAAATCAAAACACACCGTTTAGATTCTATGGTGGAATCCTAAAAATGAAAAATATCTATAAGATTGCATGCTTTCTTTTTTTTTTACTCAAATTCATTATTAAACGATATCAGAATGAGAACATCTATTTCTTTAAATAGCCAATATGATTTCCTAGGAGATTGTGTTCACATTAAAACATCCATGTCATGTAGTTGAAAGCATGAATGATTCAAATCAATTGAGATTCATCTCGACAATGGAAAGTGATCCCAATAACGATGAGCAAGAAAAGCAAACACACTTATGAGATAATGTTGAGTAATGAATTCTGTAAAGTGATAGTGACAGCCTAACAATACATACTCGTTTTCTATACTTGAGTGCATTTTTAAGTTGTATTCATCCATGCAACTAAAATTTACATTAGAAAAAAATTTCATTGAAAGATTTTCTTGAAATAAAATTATTTTTTCTTTCTATTATTCCTAAATATTTTCATCATCAAGCTATATTTTACCGTTTACTCTGATATTGTTCTATTGCTTACAAAATTTTGTTTCCTCTTGCGTATTCAAAATTCAAAGTTATGTCGAGATTCGAGAATGGTGTGATACGGTAAGAAGGTTATCATATCTGTAATTTTCATAAAAGCTTGGTTCTATTAACAGAAGTTAATTTAATGCCTCCAGTCTGTTGCTTTCCGTCCGACAACTAGAAGTAGCTAGCACGTTTATTATTCAATATATATATATATATATATTATTCATTCGCAAGCTTCTCTTTTAATTAAACTCGAGCTGTCACATTTTCTTCACATCGTCGTAAAAGCTTCCTATTCAAATCTGTTCTTTGTCAAAATGTGTTGGTAACATATTTTATTGTAGTTATGTATTCCCATAGACTCATCATGATATTATTTCACGATGCTCCTTGCCTCGATCCTTGAGTAATAATCAATAAAAATATAGCTTTGATTTCTGTTGTATTTTCTTCTTGTTTATCACTAATAAGAATAAGGATTCTCTTTTGTATTATAAATTTAAAAAAAAAGAATGATTTCAAATTACTTATGTATTGTCTAACAGGTAAGCCGTCAAAACAAATTGACCGTTCGTTATTATATCGTGTTTTCTTAAATTGTTTTTAACAAACATACGACAACGTCTTATCGGTTAAATAGAATTGATTAGTAGGAACATGTAAAGAACTACTGTCGTGAATTTTACTAAATTATTGAGTATAACTATGATAGAATTTCTTCATTCACGAATAAGTCATTGGTAAAATTAAAAATAATGACGTTTCCAGTGTTCTATGTCCCTCATAGAGAAAATATGCAGCATCATCCTACGTTGGCAATAATGTTAAATAAGGGACATCATTTTATTTAACAACACAAGGAATCTATTGAAGCATGCGTTGAAAAGAAAATGTTCTCTTTTCAACATTTGATGCTATCTAATGGTAGATTCAACGATCTGATAGATTTAACATAATTATGAGTACCTATTCTTGTTGACAGAATATTCGATAAACATGGAATCCGTGTGTTGTTCCAACTCTTAGTAGATTTTTCATGCATGCCAATTGATTACAAATTAAATAATAGAGTCATTGAATCATAGGGTTTGACTATATTATATGAAATTTAAACTTCTTGTTAAAAAGCAATATTATAAAATACTTTTTTTTTCTAATTTCTGATACGATTTTTATTGTATGTTTGCTTCTAGTATTTTGCGAGACAATTAAAAGAAATCAGAATTTTTTTTATCAACTTATTGCTGGTAAGCATACGGTGAGTTTTCTTTAAGAAAATGTCATCGAAAAATATCTGACACATAATGAATATTTCGACACGTATTGGGTTGTAATGCGGATGACATTGATTGAAGCTGAAGTCGAAATTTGATAAGAAGATAAATCGTTTTAAATCTTGATACAATGTATGTCACTTCTCACCTGAAGATTTTCAGTTGAGATTCAAATCAGAGGAAAATAGTTCTCCTTAGAGAAATAACTAACACATAGTCTGATAGTGCCTTACAGAAAAACAAACGAATAGAATGTCGTTGGAAAATCTGATGTTTTCATTTTACGATCATTATTTGATTGTTTTGTCCCAATATCTTATTTGTGGCCAAAATCCTATGATGATTTTAGCAGGCAGCTGTTGGATAAGCATAATTTTTCTTAAAACAATGAATGTTTTTCAAAAACTAAACAAAAGTCGGACACATTCGAGCAAATCAATCGTCTTCATGTCGTACCAGTAAAGTTATTTGTTTGATGATGTTCAGCAAGTCACTTGACAACTTTCGTTTATAAACAGTTCAAGATGAACTCGAACAATAATTAGGCGATGATTTTAAATATATCGAAAATCATCTTTGATGTTGCTCGACGAATGCTTTTTCAGTTACACATCTGTAATTTTTCTCTTCAGACTCATCCTGCATATTTTTATTCTTTTGATTTAAGAGAGCATATCGAGACGTAGGAAATGACAGAATCCTTCTTTTAAATTAAAAATTCATTAGATTATCTTTCATAGACATGAAAAGATTTCACATACAAAGAAAAAACGCGTCAGATCATGCACTGTGTTCGAGCTATCATCTACTGCTATAGACTAATGGCATCGGTCTGAAATTTAGATCACAGCTTCTGTAATGTAGCGGTAGTCGTTTCTGAAAATTTCATTTGATTTTAACATAGTCAATGTTTAGTAGGAGTGTCATTTTCCTGTTAGTTTAAAATAAATATAAATTATTTTTCTCTTGTAACTTTATGAATTAAATTAAATGCTCGCATTTTTTTGTGAGATTTAAGATTACAAATGTATTCTATTTCAAACATCATATTCATGTAAAAATCACATATTATATAGCATTTGCATTCAACCGACACGTCGATTCTGCTACTTGCCACAGTTAGTTTTTCGAAAAAGCATTAACACTCGCGTTTGAGTAGTGCATAAACAGTTGCTCTGAACTGAAAAAGAATATCTGTTGGATCAGTAGTCAGGCATGATTTTATGGCAGAGCCTATTCACAATCCAATAAACTGATCTACTGGTGTTTATTAAAGATCTGTTTCACCACTATGTTTTGGAGAAACAAGTTCCAACAAAATTGTCTGCAATCAATTCATATTTCCCGACGTGAAAATAACTGTTTTCGTCTTTCGTTTGTCAGTAAAAATGCTTCGCATTATCGGACAGAAAATAGAGCAAGATCTTGAGCTACTCACATGAGCCTGAAAAAGTATAATCCGTCTTGAATAAGATATAGAGCTTAAAAACATTTGTCAGTTATCACACACTTTTAAGCGGAAAATTCGAGGTTATCAAACGAAAGGAGCATATTTCAAAATAGCGAGTTTCGGTTAATTTTTTATTAAAACTCTAGTTTAAAATTTGATAATTCTATTGAAGCTTGAATTTCATCGGATTTTCTACTTCTAGATGAATGAATTCAATACCCAATCTAATGGGATCTCATCGAATTTGATCAGTGAAAGCCTATTTATTTACGCTCAGTGTTCAGTTTTCAAATCCAATGGTGGATCCTATGATCTTCTATGTCTAGAAAGTCATCAACAGCTATTCCGTGACCCGCATTCCGAGAGAATTTCCTTGATATTGCCGAAGTTTTCGTACAGTACACTCGAATTCATATCGGATCCGATAACTCGGAATCATTTTCTCTGGATGAAAGTAGAGAATTCCTTTGAAAAGCGAATAATCTCAAATCTACTGGGGGTAAAACATCGAAACTGATATATCTCATAAAACTTTGAATATTGTACAACTGTAAAAAAGATTAGTATTAGCGAGGGTGGCGTTAAATTAAACTTACACCTCCCCTCGATATTTTCTTGGAAATCACGGGATTTCGACAAAAAAAGTTCTTTAGCCATTTCGCTCTCCAAGTCAGTAATATTTTGAATGCTGGACCACAATCCAACCGATAGAGCTCGTGACATTTGACATGCTCCATGTGAATGCGTTTTTCTAAAACTTTCAAATGGCATCGTTTTGACCTAGAACAATTACTCAAGCTTAGTTTTACTCAAATAAAATCAATCGTTATAGTATGCGTAAAACTTGTGATAGGAAATTTTCAGAAAAGTAACTATTTGGAAAATCTAGCGTTTGTGTGATACGATTGTGATTTTTATGAACTGTCTAGGTTCACCTCTTCGTGACTAACTATGGCAAGGAAAGTGTTATTCAACCTCTTAGTGTGAGTACTGGAAAAGTGTAATGTCTTCCTTATTTGAGATAATGAAGTATTGCTCACGATCGAACGAAACAGAGATAAACAACTTGGTCATGAAACGTTATTTTTTCAAATGACATCTGAAAAAATCGTCTGCTAATAACTGCTACGAAGTGCGTGCTTGAAAATTCCGTCTATCGATAAAAATTAAAATAACAGCAGAAGACAAGTTTGATTTGTTTTTATTAGATTTAAAAGATTTACTGTTGAATGAAAATGAAGTCTTCATTTCCAGATGGAATCGTAGAAATCATAACTAGGCAGATATAAGCATATATTTCTCACGCTATTTGAAGGAAAACTGCAATACTCAAACAGATACATAAAATATCTTTCAATGACCGCGTCATTCTTTCTCCTATCATCATTTGTATACCTGTTACACTAGCACAAATATTCATTAAAACCAGCTGATAAGTTGTAGAAGACTGAACATGATTTTTTAAAATCTTCTTCATTAATTGTGGAGCAACCAAATACATACTCTCAAATATTTAGCATGAATACAAGAACTTTTTCTTTTGATTAAAGTGAGCAAATCTCAAAAAGGGCACCTGAGTGGTCCTTTTTCCATACGAATGGAAAAAGAAACTAATATCCCTCTTAGCAACTGTCGGTTGGATGTAAATGCTATATAACATGTGATTTTTACATGAATATGATGTTTGAAATAGAATACATTTGTAATCTTAAATGTCACAAAAAAATGCGATCATTTATTTTAATTCATAAAGTTACAAGAGAAAAATAATTTATATTTAAAATAAATGTAAATAATTTATAATTTGATTTACACGTAAAGTAAATGAAAAGTAAATATAAATAGACGCCCCTGATGCTTAGACATGACAGTTAAATCCCACAAATTGATTCAGATCAAGTTCTATAGAATTAATTTGCATCACACATCATATATAAGCAAGGAATTTACTCTTTTCTCTTAGCTTTTCTTCCCATATCAGACATTCGGTTCGAACACTCAACAAGAATAAGTATGAGGTTTACATCTGTCAGATTGAAGTCTTGAGAATTCCATCAGTATTTTTAACAACTTATTTAACTTTACAATATGATAAATAGAAAAGAAAAATAGAGTAAGACGTGTTCATTTTTTTGAAAAACTGCCAAATAAACACTTCTGTTCTGTTCAATTAAGCAACTAATTTAGAAAAAGACATGTCATGAGTTATCGAATACATTCATACTTCTATGATTAGCACAAATAGTTGTGAAATTTTTAAGACATTCTAATAAAACACTAAAATTATCAATAATAAAAGAACTATTTCTTTTCAAAAAAAGTCATACGAATTCCCCGTGCTACTTTTGACTAACACATATATACTAGAAAAAATGAATACATCAATTACTTAGTAAGTGCAACCTAAGATGTCAACAAATATTCTACAGCTTTACCAGGAAAAGCAAAAAAGAAACATATTTCAACAACCATACCGAAGAGTAAAGATCGGAAAATAGTTCTCTCACATGCTGATCATGTGTATATAATTATGCTAGCGTGTGTTGTTTTTTGTTTGCACGTATTTCAAAAATAAAAACAATTAACTTCTAAATCTTTAAGAACCTCAAATAGATCGCAAGAATGAGTTCACTTACCTTGAATAAAGACAAATCTTGTTGGTGAAGTAATCGATTTATGCTCGTTGTGAAAATAAAAACCAAAATACTTTTTTTTCTCTTTCAATTCTATCCTATTGAAATTAGAATATTCTAAGAGTTTTTTTTCCTTCTTCTTCATTCAACAATAAGCAAAGAAAGATAAAAGTAAACATGTAATTACCTCTACTCATAATTAATATTTAATAATAAGTAGAAACTGTCGAGTAAGAAAATATTACTTCACACTATGCAGAACCTCTATAATTATGGATGCTAACGATTGCTTTCTTTTAGATTTATAAAGAGAAGAACAAAAAATCTACAAAAGATTTCCTTCATGTTGATATGAAAAATTAACGAAAATTCTTGAAACTTCAATCGGTCAGACTTTAAACTTTGAATATTTCTAATGAAATCACTTGCCTGGCTTAGTATATTATCGTGTTTCATCTTATTTTTTGTGGCTATGTCACATACGTATCTCACTCGTCCACAAATCATTATTACAAATGCAACAACGCCAGTCGTGAGTACTTCAGTTAGCAATGCTCTATATCCAAATATAGCTGTACTTGTTGAATTTCGTGCCGTCGATCATATAGTTTCTATTGTTTATAATATTCATCATCATATTCCATCGGATTGGCCAATACAAATCTTTCATGGAAAAGATAATCAAAATTTTATTGAGAATTCTACATTGGCACCATTAATAAAATCGGGTAAAATCATTCTTACACTCATGGAAAGTGTCTATGGAAAAAATCGAACAAACCAATTACTAACCGATCCAAAATTTTGGCAACTAGTTCTGGGTGAAAAGATTTTCTTCTTCCAAATTGATTCGGCCATGTGTTCGAATACTCCACACAAGATTACTGATTTTCTTCAATACGATTATGTTGGTGCTCCATGGGATCCATCTTGGTTTGAATTCAGTAAAGTAGATTTAGTTGGCAATGGTGGATTCTCATTACGAAGTCGCAGTAAGACACTTGCTTTGCTTGCACTTGTTCCTTATAATTCTAAAATGCCAGAAGATGTCTGGTATTCACAGAATTTACGGCAAGTAAATGGATCAGTTGCACCTGTGAATGTAGCTAAAACGTTTGCAGTGGAATCAGTTTACTATGAGAGACCATTAGGTGTACATCGATTTCCTTTAAAATGTTCAATAAGAGCAAAATTGTTTGAAACATGTCCAGAATCAATGATGATTATGCCGGAAAAATGCACTTAACCATCGAATTTATTTCTTATGACATCTAAAATGAAGATTATTCTATTGTGCAGTATATTGTTGTACTTGAAAAATTATTTTGTTTGTAAAAGTTTTAAGCGTCTAAATAACGATTGTTCACTAAACAGAAATAGTATGCACAAACTAGATCAACTAAAAACGAAATTTGTATTTTTATTGCTGAATAAATTACGTAGCATCATGATAACTGCTGAAGTAACGAATCCTTCTCTATTTCAATCTACTTTGTGTGTAAGAAGTTCTAGAATTTTCCAAGTTGCTTGCTTTTTTTTTGTGGATCAAAATTCGTTAGCGTTCTTAACAAAATTTTATTCAGCGTGGCTTTCAGTATTTTACACATTGAATACTATTATTAACTATACATAGATTTTGCCTACTTTCGGTTATGTTATAGGTATGTCAAGTTAGTTCTTCATATCGCCGTAGGGTTTCAAGCACACCTATTTGTATGGCTTTAAAAATAGTTGAGTTTTTCTTTCTTTGAAATGGGAAAATTGTATTTTTTCATTGGTAAAACATGAGACGGTCATCTTTTAATAATTAGGATAAAACTTAGTATATTGTTTTTATACATGCTAACAAGATAATTTTCATAATAGACTATTAGTTCAAGTTAATTTCAGCTATATAATGATTATTAATAACTAGAAAATGACATATTGAACATCGTACCAAACCTAATCTGTTTTAATTGAATTTCTGTTCCATTGAAAGCGATCCTCGTATAGTTGAAAGTTCAGTGGCGGAACCACATATGAAAAACTGGATTGGTAAATTTTAATTTGTACACTAATGATTGGGTTATATGTTGTTCTATGAACAAGTCACGATATGTCAACATGGCAAATAGAATGTTGGAACACTAGTGAAGTAATTGATATTTATAAACACATGTAGAAAATGACTTCTTTTTTCTTGAAAATACATCGTAAATTTATTTATTTTTCATTATGCTTCAACATACTACGTCGTGGACATTAGGCTAGTTTAAATGTGCTCCTAAAACAAACATAAAATCTAGCAGAAACATTGATTGAAAGATCGTTCTTCTAAATACATATCAGAAATAATGTTCTTGATTTGAGTAGGAATAAATTTTACTGCTCATTCGTGACTTGAAAAGTCAATAGACATTAATAGGGATCACATCAAGCAATCATATCTAATTATGAGATTATCCTTTTACAGCTCGTACCTAGTGAATTTTGTTCAGTCTAAGAACGGTACACAGCATGCAATGTGAATTAAGTCACTTTTATTAATTTGAATAAATATGCCTCTATTAATTATATAATGGCAGATAGTTATGTCTGAGAGGAACTTATTAATATAATTGACATGAAATCAGAGAATTAAAAGAAAGAGAATCTATAATTACTATTGAATCATCTGGGAATGGCAACTAGAGTTAATATCAGCGAAGTTATTTTAGCGAACAGAATAGTCAATATTTCTGTGAACGAATTTCATTGATGCTCTAATGACTATTGATTCAACTGTCAGTTTAGTTAAAAACATTGTCATCAGTCTCTTGAGATTACATACTACCTAACTTTATCTTATAGCATGTCATAGTTGATATTCTTCTGTCCCATTCAAGTACTATAGCAATGCATATTATTAACAAATGCACAGACAATGGGAAAGATTTTTCCATTCTTGATAAGTATTTTATTTTCATGAAAATTCGTGCGCTGATTTAAGAAATAAACTTTACAGTAATTATTAGTGAATTTTCTTCTCACAAAATCTATTTCAGCAGATGATGCCTATTTTGATTTATTCGACTTTGAAAACTGTTATTTTTTGCTATCCAACGAAATCTACCATCTTTCTGCTCATGGATGACGATCCATCTAGAAAGATAGAGCAATAAATTCTATATTGTGTTGTGATGTTTTCACTTTGTCTAATGCATCTCAACAAAACATTTCTGATCAATTAAGTATCTAGAGAGATATTAATTTTTATATATACAAGAGAGACCTTTTGTATTATCAATTTTTTCGTCTTTTATATTAACCTCGATTGTTGTAGCCTAGTTCGATAGCTTAGTCATCTTCCTGACTAATATGTTCCTCTTTATATGCCTGTGCCTGTTTGAGTTTATGTGCCAAGAAATAAAAGGCATAAATCCTTCAAAGATAGTTGAGAAAAATCGAAATCATCATAACAAGTTAATTTGACCCAATGTACAGATAATACATTTAATACGAGAAGGCATTAAAATAAATTAGCTCGTAAAGAAGAAACAATAATTCTTTTCATAAACTTCTACCTCTATATATTTATTTCAACTATCTTCAACATAAAAGAAGCGTTTTCCTACACAACCAGTCAAATGGCAAATCGATCTTNCTTATAGAAGTTGTACTCAATTTATCATCAATGCAATGCACAATGATAAGATCCGTGAACTTGCCATACATTCATAGATAGTGTACATACTCGATAGTATGTTTTATGATGAAAATATTCAACGCTAAATACTGTATTTAACAAGTTCTTACATTACGGAAACAAATTTGAAATCAGAGTTTTTTGACGAGTTGAAATAAAATGACATTGATTGTTGCTATAGTCGTAAAAGAGTCGTGGTTTGATAATATTTAATTAAAATTAAGGTAGAATACTACGTGTGTTTAGTCAAACATCTCAGTAGTCTAACATAAAGTCCTTTGGCATCACATAGGTTTTAGAAATTCTCATATAGTTACACAAGAAATAAACGGAGACGACCCAAAATCGGATTTTAGTTATACAGAGAATATGTTTGACATGATGTAACATAAAGAGGAAGTTGTTATTAATTCTACTCAACATGCGATTTGATGGTGTGAAAAGACGTATCGAACTCGATTATAACAATCGAGGTGGAAATAAAAGAGGAAAAATATGATAGCACACAAGTTCTCTCTTCTATGATATAAAAATGAATAGCTGTCTGAATACTAATGTCGATCAGAAATATTTTGTTGAGATTCATGAGAAAAAGTGAAAAAAAATCATAGTAGGGATGTTACTTTATCTTTATTTTATTTTCTAAATATAAGTTTCATTTTTATACTTTAAAAATAAAGAAAATATAAAGATAAATATATGAATTTTTCTATTGGCGACAAGGAAATAAATTCGGGCTATAATAAAACGATATGCAAAGTAGAAGCCGTTTCTAACATGCAAGTGTTCGTTTTTACAAGAAAAGGCTGTAAATTAATATACGATGCAACAGAAAATGCATAACTCTCTCATCAATTCACTGATTCCTAATTGACGAATGGTGGAAAAACTCTTGTATAACAGATTCGATCGATTTTCAGAGTGGATTATGTATATAACATTCATTTTTGATGCCATCAGAAACTTTCAAAACTGGATTCTATACCAACATTACATTTATATGAAAATCGCTTCATGGGAAATAATTCATATATCTCTCAAGCTAATCAGATCGAAACTCTCTGTTATGATAAGTTTAAGAATGCAAAAATAAGGTAGTTATATTCATATAACCCTTAGATATCAGATTTAGGACAGTGATGACGAGAAACACTATCTCATCGATGTTTTCTTGTAGTATCGGTCAAGCACTCGCAGTAGTAATTTTTCAATGTGACCAACTTGGTTTTTTCAAAGTCCAAAGTAAATTTTAAAAGCTGAAGTTTCAAAACAAAAAGTAAGAAAAGAATTGTCTTTCATATAATCGTATACAATTTCACTTCTTTACTTGCATCAGCTCATGTGAAAAATTGATTTGATCGTTCGATTTGGACTTTTTCTATTCAAATATTGAAGAATTTGATATATGTCTGGAATCGTTATGTTGATCGGCGAGACGTGTCCATGAGCAAATATAAATATTTTTTCAGATCACAATACCGATTACTGTTTCTACACTGAAAAAAAAGATTTCGAACTCGTCTCAAAATTTGGAACCCTTTCAAAAGTTTCGTACATTGATTCGGAACCATCAAAAACGCTTCGTTTCGTACTTTTGTCTGAAACCTTTAAAGGGGTTCCTATTTTTGCAACGAATCGGAACTTTTTTAGTTTTCGTAGTTCCACGAAAGATTTTTAGTTTCGGTAATGTGACCATGTTTGTTTTCAGTGTAGCGGAATAAAGATCTTTTCTCATCTTGTCTTAGATATAACTTGTGATGACATTAGAGCACCATGGAAGAGATTATCTCTCGATATTTTTTTCGAAACACCAAATTAATCTTGAGATACTACATACTCTTTTAATGCTACTTCCTGCTACTATTTACGATTCAGGAGATTTAAATGAAGATATCGGAGGATTGACATCATAATGAGCTATGCACTGTTCAGACAAGCTTAATATAACCACTGAATGATAACTGATTAACACTTCACGCAGTATTCATAAAAACGTAAAGTGTATCATACATAGAAAAAAGGTATAATTGTTGTTCTGTGATTTTCCATCTACAAGCATCTATGAGCTCACACTCCTTAAGTGTTCCAATGAATTTTTCTCTTATGTTCTCCTTCCTGTCTTCTATCTATATCCACGCGCCTCTAATATGCAGTTATATGCTCTAGTAAATAGATTTTAGTCTATTATTTATGCAGAGATAGTTATTGATGTGAATAAGATAACAAAAACAATAAAGTTGCACGAGTCTCAAGGGCAAGAGCTTTTGCAGGTGTGCGTGGACTGTCAGAACAGTATTATTACGTAAAAAGATTGAGTTATCGAACACACAGGGTGGCTCGTATACTGGTGTAGTCAACTGTTTCCAGATTATTCCCCAGTCAGACATTTCTTCAGTACAGGAAAGTTATGCGAAAGGGTCACTGTGTTTGAATAATCAGCAATCGTGGATTGCAGGAACATTGATTATTTGAAAACTGTGCTGGGTACTGATGGATTTGGCCAAAGTCTATTGCTCACTGACCTGTTGCTAGATATGCCATCATATCCATGGTTATGTTAAAGGAAACCTTTCCAATCGCTTCATACTAATATAATAGTAAGTATATTTAATTTGTTTATGAAGAACAGTATTCCTAGGAATACATTAGTAGCTCATACTAATCTAGCAAAAGTGCAGTCATACGATAACTTTTATTTTTTAAATATACATAAAATAGATGATGTCTGATTGTGAAGAAAAGATACGAATTATATATACATATATATGCTTATTTTATTCCGATGAGTCGTCTTGTTGTATTATTAAGCACTATGTTGAAAATAATCGTAATTTCTTGTTTACAAGATATCAATCAAGGAGAAAAGAATGACAAGAATTAAAAAGTTCATCAGCTATACTTAATATTTCCCTGCGATAAAGTTGAAAATGTCATTAAGTTAAATGTTGAAATTGTAGATTTTGTTGTCCCTGTCAGGAAAAGATTATTAAGCTACAGAAAAGAACCATAGGCCGTCGTACGAACCTTGATCCAAACTGTATCAAGAGAATAAAATACTCTTTCCGATCAAGATCTCAAATGAATGTTGGTAAGAGTCTTAGAAAAATAACAATTGAACAAACAGAATAGTTAGTATGAATTTACTTAAGCGTTGTCATTAATCCAGAATTCAGTTACACGATGAAGATATCTTATTTTCAAGAAAAGTAGGTAACAAAATCGACTAATGAGTGTATTTTTAGTTTTTTAACATTCTTATTCTGTGGATTCGATTGTAGGATCAACGAAATATATGTAATGAATATGCGTCCTCTAGTAAACGTATCCTGTTACGATAGCCAGAATTTGTTTCTCTCTCGCGAATAGAAAAATTCATACATCTATCTTTATATTTTCTTTATTTTTCAAAAATAAAGAATTTCTTTATCTTTATTTTATAAATATAAAGATCATATTTATCTTTAGTTTTTAAATATCAAGATTTTATTTATATTTCCTCTTTAATACAAGGATCAATAAATATAAAGTGACAGTCGTACATCATAGAATGATGTCAACTTAAGTGTTTTATCTTTCTAGACCATCATCATTCTAACGCATAAGATTGCTTATTTTGTTTTTCAAATTATTTTCTTAAAGCAACTTATCGGCACTCGATTAGAAATCAAAAGGACAAAGGTCCAAGTTTTTACTTGTCAAGCAATAATTTTGTACACTGTCGAACATTTCAGTTAATTTTCTGATTTTTGATATACGATTGATAAGGAATGTGTAGAATAGAAAAATAATCATTTAGTAAAGTTTAAAAAATTTTCTCATCTGATAAGATTCCTGCAATAGTTGCATTCTTTTTCTATCGTCATCATTTGTACTTACATGGTTCAGATTAGGATGATATTGGAATTCAAATAATATCAGAACGACTTTTCAAAACTACGCTAAATTACCTTTTAGGAAAACAGCATTATTCGATACGCCTAGAATAATATCAATAAATTTAACTATTTGAACTAGAACATCTGCTATACTCAGAGGTGAGTACATTCACCTAACCCTACATTTCAAGTTGATTTTTAGATACAAACGTGTCCAAATATAGTTTTTGCATTGTTATATTCAACGTATAGCCTGATATTTTCTCCGATACAAATTTTGTCCTGATACAGTCCATACAAATGCATTGATATTATTTTTGAAACTAGATCATCAAATGCTTCTACACTGGAGCACCTTCACAAAGATATTTTTTAAATTTCCCTAATTTTGTATAGATGTAACCAAAAGGTAGAAGGCTTTTACCCATGTAGT
This sequence comes from Rotaria macrura, assembly GCA_900239685.1. Taxonomy (NCBI): domain Eukaryota; kingdom Metazoa; phylum Rotifera; class Eurotatoria; order Philodinida; family Philodinidae; genus Rotaria; species Rotaria macrura. The sequence goes on along the minus strand of OENT01000420.1, from coordinate 92,450 downwards.
CGGTGGTTGCCTTATCATATCTAATTAATGCCATTATTCGCCATTATAATGCAACCACCGGCTACATGAGATAGACGAGAGTAAAAAAAACACTATTTCATCTGGATCTGTTAAGTAGTAAAAAACGCATTCAAGCCAGTATGCTTTTTATTTGACCTTAGTATGCGTGGAGACATGCTTTGATTTCAAATCATGTTTGAATCTGGATGAGTAAAGCTCGTTAAATGTGGTGACAATCTTCGATAGGTCATTCCAAGGTTTTATACGTACGAAGAAGGTAAAGTAAAACAAGAAAGTTATCTCACGAAGTATTATATAAATGTTGTGCTTCACACTCTAATAATAGTAGATGCAAGACAAATAAAAATATAGTAAGTATAAATACAAATATTTTTTACTCAACTATTTACAACACTACTCAATAGACATAATTGAATTATTTGTGTATCGAATATCAGTACATCTGTGAATATGTCAAGGAGGAAACGGTGGAGTTTTGGATTTGAACTTATTTTGAACTACTTTCAGCTACTTCAAATGGTCTATTTTAGCGTATTTTTCAACTTCAAGTCTGCCGTTTCCCTCTTGCAATTCTTACTCAATACAATTACAGAAGTAAACTTTTGCATACTAAATAAATGTAACTTGTATTTATGATTTTCAAGTAAAAAAGTATCAATTATCGTACTCGGGGTTCAAAGTATGATTAATAATGTTATGAATAGAATAGATCGAAGTCGACTTGGATTCTTTTCGTTTAGAAATTTATTCAGCGCTATAGAATTTCGAGTCATAGATAAACTGATTGTTTTTATTGTTAAAATTTTATTTGAAACGATTTTAGATACCCTTCTAGTTACAAATGCATTAAGATCTGATAGCGCGACACTACTTTTTGAAAAAACACGTATAGATTAACGTATCTTGTTCGAACTTATGTTTTGTATTGTATCTAAACACTGCTATTTATGAACTGTCGATCTATTTCAAAAGACGGTAATCTCAACGAAATTAATACGATGAAAAACAAACTATGTCACTCATGAATTGCACATTGTACAAAACGTTTTATTTACATGTTATTCATCGAGAATAATACGACAGGTAGAATATTATTCATCATATGGGATAAGTTACACTCGTTTTCTACTAAAGACATGATGTTAAACTATTCAGTTTCACCATTATCGAATTTTTTAAACTAGCACACGAAAAATACTCGTGTACACTGAAAAAGTAATTAGTACGATATTGTATTAAAATCGTTGCCACGAAAAAAAAATTATCGACAAATTTTGAAGCAAAATATGTCAATCAAATCCACTTTTCAACATGATTATATTTACTGTAGAACATGAGAAAAAGAGTTATGATGACACTGCAAAGTAATTAAATTGATTAACAACATTTGAATAGTTTCTTTATAGAAAACAGTAAGAAAAAAAAAGAACGTTTACTTCTAGTTGTAGATGACCGTTGGATGAAGTCGATATTATGCGAGGCAATATTCTATGTTTAGTTAAGAATCGTTAACAGTAGCAAGACGTTATGTGATAAAATAAACTGTACTAGTTTATTGTAGATACTAGGAAATTCCTATTCTATTATGGTCAAAGCTTCGTATCACTCATATTTCGATGAACATTTATTTCATGCACTGAACGAAAACCAATGATAAAAAGACTAATTAATTATAATACCGTGATGAACAAGTTAAAATATTCTCTTTTGAGTATGGACAGAAGGTTTACTCAAACGACAACGCATCTAAAACTATCGGATACATATCAATTAGGCACATATAAAAGAACTACTAAACATATAATTTTATTCACTATTTTCGTAACAATTATTCTAATAATCATATTGAATACGTCTGTGTCGAATCGAAATCTGTTTATAAAAAATATGACGATGCACGCCAATCAGTCATCATCTGATCATTTTTATCCTTGTATTGCTGTACTTATTGAATTTCGTGTAGTTGATCATATAGTCTCTATTGTTCATAATGTTAATCATCATATTCCATTGGAATGGCCAATACAAATCTTTCATGGAAAAGATAATCAAGACTTTATTAAAAATTCTACATTAGCACCGTTAATTGCTGCAGGTAAAATTTTTCTTACTTTCATGGAAGAAACCTATGATCGTAGTCGGACGAGCCAATTACTAACCGATCCAAAATTTTGGAAACGTGTTCGTGGTGAAAAAATTCTTCTCTTTCAAATAGATTCAGCCATGTGTTCGAATTCGCCTCATAAGATTACCGATTTTCTTCAATATGATTATGTTGGCGCTCCGTGGGATCTTTCATTTTTTACATTTGATAAACAATATCGCGTAGGAAACGGTGGATTTTCTTTACGTAGTCGAAGTAAATTACTAGCATTACTTGCACATCTTCCATACAACTCTCAAATACCGGAAGACGTTTGGTACGCACAGAATTTACATAGAGTTAATGGATCAATACCATCAATTGAAATAGCGAAAACATTTTCCGTTGAATCAATGTATTATGAACGACCTGTAGGTGTACATCGGTTTCCTTGGCATTGTCGATTTCGTGCAGATATAGCAAAAACATGTCCTGAATCGATGTTAGTTATGCCAGATGTATGTCATTAGCATCCATATACAATGCTGTAATAATTAGAATCTTAAAAAAATGACAAATATTGAATGGTGTCCTCTTCACGCAATAATTCTGTAGAATACATAGATATTTGTATGTATTTTCGGCTTGTTATTAAAGTTGTGACAATAAAACGATGCTGTGAACAATATTCAACAAAATGTATTCAACAAAATATAGAGTCAAGTTACTCATTGATAAAACACTAGCATTTTACTTGTAGTCATTCTCTGAAACAAATAAAAACTATTTCTTTAGCTAAATTTATACGTGAATGAATTGGCATCGTCTTTCTTTATATCAATAAAGCAATAATATAGGGCATTGAAACGCTTCTATTGACAAAAAACAAGCTATAATATGAATATTTATTATACGTTTGTATTATTGAAATAGTGAGTATGTGAAATGAGTTGGCCAAATTAAGTTTGAGAAAAAGTACAGTGTGCTTTAACGATATTAATTTCAATCTGACAGATGTGCACTAGTAATTACTGTTTGAGTTCACTGCAGTTAAATTTGAAAATTTACCATCGACGAACTTCGATCGTCGCATAAACTTTTAAAATGCACTTTTAACAACATTCGAAAGAAAACGAAAACGAGTCTCGAGTTTCTTTTAGTGTAAATATCGCATTATAATTAGATGAATTCATTAAGAAGAGTTCTTGAAGAACATTCGACAGAAGACCACCAACTTTCTATTCAAAGAATTTCGACTACTGATCATGATCATAAGATTGACGATGGAAGATCAAGTAGAACAGCGAGTGAAACTATAAGTTCTAGAATGCGATAACAGTTCCGTCCATGTTGATAAAATTAGTTTTGCAAAAATTCTTGTTCTGGAAAGCCACGTATCAAATCACACCTTACCGCACATAAGCCAGTTTTTTGAAAGATTCTAAATCAAACGTTTTCAGCGAAAGAAAAGTAATTCCTGGTAATTAATATTGATAAATAGAATCATTTCTATCTACAAACGATAATAATCCTTGCATAGACAATAGTTTCACTTCGCTCAAGTAACCCATCGATAAGTACATCATTAGTAGTAAAATTTCATTAAAAAAATAAGCTTTGACATCAACTATTTTCTCATCGATATTGCAGACAAACTTCTAATACTAAATTCATGTCACGATATCCTTGAATGTATGAAAACCTTCAACGAACAATTATTAATTAAACTATAATTTAAATGAAAGATTTCCACTGAAATTAATCGCCGTTGTTTCATTTTTTTAAATTGTCTATCACGACCATACATTGAATTCAAGGTATAGATTATTGTGGTTTGTGAAGTTCAGTAAGCGTTTTATCGGCAATTTTTTACCGATCGTCAGCTGTCCGATAGTTTGTTGTCACAATTTTTCTTCTCGTTTGCACTATGCCCACAAGAGATTAAGGTCAATGGATTTTATCTTCTTTTAAAGCAACTTCGAAATCAATGCCATCAACATGTGATGATTCTGGATTCCACTCTGTGTCAGTGAAACTATTTGGAAATGTTTGCATCACATCATTATAATTTTCCTACTTCGAAAATCCGTAGCTTCACGTTGATATTTTTTTCACCCACAGCATTCTGGATTGCTTACATAGTATTCATTTGAAATAGTCTTTCTGTATCTACACTTTGTGTCAAATAGTAAAATCACTACATGCATACATTAATCTCATTCGAGTAATACAAAAAATAACATAAATTTAACTCATAGTAGACTTATTAATGCGGTGCGAAGCACAGCATTTATGTAGACATGCGCGAGTTTTTTCTTTTTAATGCGATGCGAAGCATAAGCATTTATGTAGGCGTGCGTGAGTTTAATTTTTTACGGTGCGAAGCACTGTATAGCGTTTGGTCGTGGCCGCCATCTTTTTAATGCGGTGCGAAGCACAGCATTTATGTGGACACGCGCGAGTTTTTTTTCTTTTTTTCTTTCTTTCTTTCTTTCTTTCTTTCTT